>BPLR01020049.1:0-42935 GCA_021605095.1 Caerostris extrusa
AAAACCAAAAGTAAACGAAATCGAATGCTACTTGCTACTTGCAGCAAGGTCACGGAGAAAGTAGCGTTGAACTTCTCGTAGAGTCCTTATGCAGCCCTAAGGCCTCTTGCCCTCAGTCGACGACTGGCCATACCAGTTCAAATACATAATGCGATGAGTTGCGTATTGCTAACAAAAAAAAAACCCCCTGAAGCTAAAGCAGGTTTCATTTCATTATTTCGATTAGAAACTATTTTATTATTTTTTTCCCACGGGAAAAGGATAGTTATCTTTAATACATAAACTTCTGTACTTTCAGTCTTACGATTTCATACAATTGTGTGACTGTAGATTGATGTGTTTGCAAATATCCAGACTCCATATAGCTCTGTGATAATGTTACTGAAAAGTTCCATCTATATGAAACAGAAAAATAACAAAATAATAGGATGTTAATAATAATAAATTTTTTATAGTAGTATTAATAGATATGATTTGGCATTGCCCAATTATAGAAAATACCCCGTGAAAAGAAAACATTTTTTTCAGTTCATTCATTAAAAAAATATCTGATGATAAGAACTAAACCGTTTGAGATGTTTTAACACCACGAAAAAAAAAAATTTTAATATAATTTATTAAATAAATCAATTCTTTAAAAAAAATTGATTATTTTCATTTTCAATCTATTAAAATTTATTTTAAAAATAATTACTTTTAGAAAAATAAATTAACATTAAAAAAAAAAAAAAAACCAAAATAATTAAAAAATGATACTATAAATTTTCTAATCTATCTTTTTTTCACAATAACTTAATTAATTGCGCATCAATATTATAAGACTGGCTTCATCTGGTGGCGTGAAAATCTGATGGCAATAAAAAAAAAAAAAACTTTCATTTAATTAAAAATAAAATATTTGATTTTTTTTTTTTTTTTTTTTTTTTGATGGAAAGAAATAATTAATTCAGAGAAAACCGACTTTAGTGAAATTTTTATGTTGATACAATTTCTATGTTTTTTATTCGGAATCCATTCAAATCCATTTATATATGTATATGCATTACATACATTCATACTCACACACACACACACACACACACACAAACATACACACAAACACATCTCATTACACACACATCTATATATATAGTAAAAATAATACTCAGTATTGTGTATCGAAGAACTAATATTTTATATATATAAATATATATATATATATATCAAGCAATTAATCGATAGTTGAAATAAAATAATTTCTTTTTCCGTAAATGTTAGGGGTAAATGAACACATTGTGCAATTTGGAGCAATTTGGAAAACCCCACAATCAGCTTTTATTGTCAATAAATATTTAAAATAGGGATTGTGAATAGCTCAGTATCATGTTTTTATATAAGACAAAAAACTATGGACTATTGTTTGGTTCGACTGAACTCTAACTTAAAACAAAAATGGGATTTGGTAAATCGTAAAAGCATTGTGAAAATTTGGGAGGAACTTTTATTATGGTGCTCAAACAGCATGATTTTTATCCTTGAAATTTAATGTTTTTGCCGTTTTTAAGGCCTTTTAGTCTTTTGGTTGCTGAAAGAATGCCTGATTTTTAGAGTTTTCACCTGATTTGTTATATGTTTGTTTTTATGTTCTTTTATTTCCATGGTAAGTGGTCAAATTTGTAGATTGAATTCTAATAAACACAGGTAACAACAACAACATCAACAACAACATAAAATGTTGCATGTTTTTTAGTCTCACAATGAGCTTATATCAAGAGGGTCTGCTGTAGCAATGAAAACTATTTATTAAAAGAAAAAAAAATCTTATTAAATTACTACTTAATTTTTTTCTTATACTTAAATATTTATGTTATTTAATTTCCTACGTCATCACTATTAAATCACCATTAAACATTATAAGATGATTCAAAATTTGTACTTTAAGGTCAAACGAAATAAATTGTCTTTTGAGAGTTATTTTCAAATTTCGGCAGACATCGTTTTGGTCAATTTATAAATATTTAATAACTTTTGCAAAAAATACAATAATAATGCATTTTCAAAATTATTTATCTCTCTTAATTAAGAGAGGAACACATGAAGAAGAAAAATGTCGAAAATTTAAAAGTGTATTTATTCTAAGAACTAAAAAAAAATTAATATTTTTAAAAACTATAAAAGTCTATCATGAAGCACAAGCTCAAATAAAAAAAATATAGAATAAAATGGTGGTTTCTCTTAAAAGTTGTCAAGTATTTTGTTGTACGGTGACTTTCCTATTTCAAAAACTTGTTCCAGGAATGCTGTGTTATGAGAGATTTCCACAATTTTAATTTATTGTAGCAATTTCCCAAATGTCGTTACGAGTTTTTTTTCACATTCTCGAATCGTGTTAGATGGAAACCGTGTTATAGGAATTCATGTCATGCGGGGTTATAGTGCTATATTTATTTTGAAAATTGATTTTTGATCATTCAGTATAATAGATAGACAATAGAAATTTAAATATGTTGTCTATCACTTATAGTTAAATTAGTTAAATCTATAAGGCTTTGCAGTTTTTTATATTTGTGATCCATGTCTTTATATTGTTATCCATGGTTTTATCTTTATCCATGTTTTTATCCCATTTTATATTTATGATCCGTGTCTTTTGTATTTGTCATCTATGTACACACACACACACACACACACACACACACACACACACACACACACACACACACACACACACACACACACACACACACACACACACATATATATATATTATATATATGCTATATATTATTGTTAAGCCTTTTGATTTGTATATACACAGTCCAGTCACTTTAATGTGACCACCACCTACTTTCGACGTCAATGTGAAATAACCAATCACAAAAGGCAGGTGGCAGCACATTGCAGTGGAGTGTATATAAAGGATGTCCTAGGGCATCGGAAAGCATTTCTGTCAATCGTTAATTACCTGGACGAATTGCAACCGGCCCGCTCTTGCCAAAGGTGGTTATTCTGTGCTTTTGACAGGTGGTCACATTAATGTGACTGGACTGTAATATATCTATATATATGATCTTTTTTATCTGCCAATGCAGTTCTGTCCGTAAATAGCGAAATTAAAAATTGTTTATAGTAAAAATCTCAAGGCAGTACTCAGTACATGTACACGTGATTATTTTTAATGATGCATTTGTTAATATTCCAATTAGAATACTTATGAATAGTCTGCTAAACATAAAAATAATATGGGAAAAAGAATAACCATAAAATCATATGTGAACTAAATAAGGTATGCTACATAATATAAGCCAAATTGTTCAAAAATTCTTGTACTTGTAGGGGAAAGAAGTAAAAATTTTGATAAATTTTGTAAATATCTTGTTTATGAAAAAGACAAATTTTTAATGAAAAATTGAAATTCATCTTAATTATTTTTGTATTTAATTTTGTTTAATTATTTAATTTTTCATTTTTAAATTATTTTAAAATGAAAAAAATATTTTGGATCTTTCGAAGTAGTACTTGTATAAATATAAAAAAAGAAAAAAACAAAATAATTCAATTTTTAATTAACAAACAAAAATTGTTTATTTGCTTTTATTGTAAAAATGTTATAAAAAAGTACAAAATGAACATATTATTAAATGAATTTGACTACAGCTTTAAATCCTCTTCCTTGTCCTTTGGTATCAGCTTTTATGAGGATAAGAAAAGCGTTTGAAGATGATACTAGTTGGGTGCCTTTAGAAATATCTTCACCACAATAGCTGAAACAAACAAAAAAAAATGAAATCATTCCTTTTTGTTTTCCAATTTTTAGTATGATTATTTTAGAATTATAAAATTCAGAAAAAAGTACAACAACTGTACAATTATTAAACATCCATTCTCTTTATTTTGCTAATTAAAAGGAAATTTAAAAAAATGTGAAATATAACATGCAAAAACTTACAAGTCTCCTTCTTCCATATTGGATGTTCTGATCTCAACATACTCATATACACAATAGCCATTGTATTTATTGGAAGGCTTGTCCATTCTGGATCGAAAACTAAAATCTTCAAATGTGACTTGAACCCTTTTACCAACAGGTGCCTGGAATATACATGGAATACTTACTTATCATAAAGCTATTTTTGAATTGTATGTAATAGGCTACATTAGAACTTCTAAAAACCTCTCATCTAATAGCCAAAGACATCTTATCAAAAATTCTTAAACAATAACTCTATATAAATTATTTTAGATAAAAATATTGCAGACTATTATGACAATGGCTTTTTTTCTATTGGTAACAAACTTAAGAAATTTGAATGTTCTTTTCAATTATAATATATTTATAATGCTTAACATTTTCTATAAAATTCCTATTCCGTTTTAATGTTTATAACTAAAATAATACATAAATAATAATTAATATTTCCTCACTTTAATATTTCCAAGTGCAGCTCTCATTTGGATTCCTGTTGGGATAACCTGGGGTTTGTATTGCACCTTCTTTGAAAATGTCCCCTCCACATTGAATAGAGCCTAAAGTATTAAAAAAAAATTATTTTTTTTTAAATTAAATATTTAAATTTTAATAAATTATAATTTTACATTTAAAAAAATTAATTTTTCACTTCAAAAATTAATTTATTTTATTCACACAAACAAATATCTGTATGCTTTTTCAAAATGTAAAGATATTTTGCACTATTTCTGATTTCACTTTATTGAATAAATAATATCAACTTGGCCAAGAATATCACTATTCCAAAGTATGATGAAGGAATATTCCAAGGAATATCAGTATTCCAAAGTAATGTTTTAATATATATTTCCAAACTAAGAGTTTTTAAAAGAATGATAGTTTTCTTGTATTAGATAATTTATTTTAAATAAATTTAAATACCAATGAAATCATTTGTAACAGAAGATTTTTTTTGTTATTTAATATAGCATGTTAGCATGGCATTTTATTTTTATTTAACATAGTATATATTAGCATTATAATTAGCATGACATAGTTTTAATTTGAGTAAGGAAATTATCATTTATATTCTTACACATTTCTCATAAGTTGATAAGTAATTGCATGACAATTTTTACTCTTGGTTAAAAAAAAAAAATGAAATGAAAAAACTATATACTTGGTAAATTTCTTTACTTTATGAATTTAAGCAATGAAGCTTTTAAGACTTCAAAGTGAATTAATATATATATTTTTTTATTAAATTTTTAGAATTCAAATTTTTTTCAACTTAAAGAGAAATCAATGAAAAAAATTTTTTAAAAACAATACTTAAAATACTTAAAAACAATACTTAAAATACTTAAAAAAACTTAATACCGTAGTAATCACCAACAACGGTCTCGCAATTCTGCCCTTTAGTGTTTGGAGGACAAACGCAAGTGCACGGCTTGGAATCACCCTTGTATGGTGATATGTAGCCTTCATTTTGGCAATGCAGTGTACCTTTATTCGGGCAACCATCTAAAGAAGAAGAAAAAAAGTTCGTACTATGAATTAAATTTTATAATATAATGGCATTAAACAAACAAATTTGCTCCAGTGTAATTTCCAACAGTTTTTATTTACATTTTTAATAGATAAAAGAAAAAAATTAGCATATAACAGTGAAAATATTAGTTTTAGCTCACACATACACATTCATTCATTTAAACTCTCTCTGTACTGAAAGCAGGAGGCACACGATTGGTTGTGGAACGTCTTCTGTCATTTAGAGGCAGATGATTGAATCACAGAAATGCATTCTGTCATACCATGATTCCTTTTTTATTTTTTTATCAATAGTTCCAAGTTTAAAAGATGAATAATTAAATTAGATTAAAGCCTAAAACATTTAAACTGTTAAACTATTTTAATTGGTAATTATATCAACCTTAAACAAAAATAAAAAATATATAAATTAATAAAAAATCCTGAAGGGATTACCATGAAAATATATCTAAAATTTAAATATATTAAAATCAACGTATTGCCACGTCAGCAGTTTATTAAAATTTATAAAAAGATTATAGAAAGTTACTAAAGACTTATTGAGAAACACTTGCTGCTTAGATTATTATCACTAGAGATGAATAATTTTTAACCAGCATTAGATGAATAATAATAACAACAACAAAAAAAAAAAAATAAATAAATAAATAAAAGCATTGTTTTTGGTTTGCTTATTAATTTTTTTTTCCTTTTTAAAGCTTCATAAAAAAGTAATTTAATTATCGATAGCTCCAAATTTAAAAGCTGAATCATCAAACTAGATTAAGCGTAAAGCACTTAGACTTTTAAACTATTTTAATTGGGAATGATATGCATGATAATTAACCTGATTTTTATTTTTATAGTGTTGGTAGATTATATATGGATATTTAAATGCCATCATATTTCAATAAACTTACCATCACATGAATATATCATATTGGCTAATTTTGCATCTCTGAAGGTGATGCCTCTGCTACTTCCTATAAGAGTTTGGAGTCGAGGATCCAGGGTGATCATTGTGTTTTTCTCAAATAAACGACTGCTGAAAGACTGAAAATGAAATTCGTCTTACAATGCTTGAAAATGTAATCCTTATGAAACAATTTTCAATACATTTTAAATATAATTAATAAATAATTCTTAGTAGTAACTGAAAAATTAAGTTTTTTATTGGAATAATATTTATTGCATTTAATTAATTATTATAAATAAAAGTAAATTCAAGTGCCACAATCAATGAATTTTTAGTTGGTCTAGAATGTCTTGGTACACGTTGGTTTTGGGCGTTTATAGAGTTTGACTCAAACTCTATAAGAGAAATTTAACTCTGTGTTTTAGCTGGGAAAGAACCCAACAAATCCGTAGAACTAAAAGTCCTTCAGTTGGTAAGGTTGAATTCAGGACTCCTACTTAACACCCTAATATCTGAGTTGCTTGTAAAACGTTTCCTTTCCTACGATATGTATTTAATTAATTTTAAAATTTTGAATTTTCTGTCAATAATAGTTATATTTAGTTAATTTTTTTCGTTTCTAGTATAATTTCGTTTATAGAATAAATAGCTTAATCTTTCTAAATGCATTACTATCACCCTCGGAGGTGGCGCCATCTAGTAGTTATCAGATAAACAACATGTTTTATACAAAGTGAATCTAGCAAGCAGAAATTTTCTAGGAGTAACCTTGTAAGAACTATTACTCTGTTCAATCATTTAATTTTTTTTATTTTTTATTTAATTTCTGAGTATGGAGTGACAGGCACCTAATTGTACCAGTAGCTTTGGCAATATTAAAAGTAGGAGACCTTCTAAAATTTTAATTTCCCTTTAAATTGTTTTTTAATGTCAATTTGTTTTCTTTTCAAATTGAAGCAACTACATTTGAAGATGTTAAGGTTTTCGCGGTACATAACCACACAATTACTTCTGAAATAAAACTCCCGTTGTCCCTCAGTTTGATTCGAGGCATAGGGTTAATTAAAATATTTAATAACAGGGAATTATGTTCTATTTTGTTTACATTTACCATTGAATTTTTACGGTATCATAAAAACTATTCTTTTATGTTAATTTTAAAAAGCCAACTTTTTGACCTCAAGGCTACAGATTATTTAAACTGCAGGTATACCAGTTAACCAGATTTAATGTTAGTCAGATCCTACTATATTGGATCCACTTATGATACCTAATTGGGAAATAATAATAAAAAAATTTTTTTATTCGCTTCATGTAAAATTCAATTAACCTTTGATAAACTATTCCGTATGTATTTTTATTTTATTAATAAATTAAAAAATTTAAATTCTTTGAAGAGAAAACTTAAAAAATGAGAATGACAGAAATCAATGCAGCAAAAAAATAGACTACTTTGTGAAGAAAATAATGACTGTGTGTTGGCTTGATGATAATCAACAATGTTCAATACCTTCTGGGCTGAACGATTTTTAAATTCTTTTTAATTATTATTTAGTAGTCAGGGAAGAGAATAATTATATTAATATTCAAAAGTGTTATAATAAAAAATTTTTTTTTTTGAAATATTTTATTTGAATTTATCTATGATCAAAATTATTTAAAAGGAAAAAGAAATATAAAAAGAATGAAAGGTAGGATAATTTCTGGCTTTCGTGGTTCATACCATAGGACTATAATGCATGACAGATGTTACATCGTAAGGCACATCTCTCGATTATCATTTCCTGGTCTGAACTGACTAGCCATGCCTCGTTCAATATTGTGCCACAATATTTTGATGACCCCATTTCTGTCTCTTCTTGAATGCTCATGAAAAAAATCCAAGAGAGTGTCCTATTTCGTGCATGGTTATTTGCAACTGGAAGTAGACAAAATATACATTCAAATTATCTTATATATTTTTTTAATGTCTATTTAAAAACTGTATCAATATATGACGCAAGAATAAATGCTAATTATTTCAGATTAATGAATTTTTTTTTTGGGGGGAATTATACGTATCACTTTTACTAATTTGAAAGTCTTACTAACATAATATTTACAACTAACTCTAAAAGTTTTATAGTACTTATTTATAAAAATCTACTTCAAACCATTGAATTTCTATTAATATTTTTTCAAAAACGATGAGAAGGCGTAGAATGATAGTTCATTTTGCATAGAAAAAATTAAATTTCAATTTTTATTTTATTATTTTTTTTAATTGACGTAATTAAATTAATTTACTTCAATACAAATTTATTTAATAATAGAAAACAATAACTGAATTTAAATGAATTAAATTAAATGTTACTTATTATTAGGGGTTCCATTAACACAGGATCAAATTAAAAAGAGTTGACATGACCAACTTACATGTTCACAACCTGGACCAAGGTTAACATCTTGACCTTCCATATTTTTTTCCAACATATGTAAAGCATCTGTAAATGGATAATTACATATATATTTATTATTACATATTTATATTTTGAATAATAACATTTTCGTTTAATTATATTTTTATTTTGTAATGTATTATTTATTTACACTGAGAAAGGAATTGTTGACTACATTCAAAATAATGGTTTACTATATTTATTTGGGAAATTATTTCATAGTTTGTTTGATAGATGGCAGCAATAAAGCTAGCAAATTATTATTAATGACATACATTTCATAAATTGTTAAAAAAAAATTTATTCATTAACGTCTGATAGGTAATTAAAAATTAAAAAAACCAGCAAACCAAAATCAAATATTATATAAATTAAAAAAATCTTTTTGACTAGATTTTGAAAATAAAATTTTTTTAACAATTGACTGTTTTTTTTATTAAAAATTCCATTATTTAAACTCACCCTCCACCATCAGTTCGAAATCGGAGAAATTGCTTTTGATTTGTTCTTTGAGGTATGAATTTTACATGTCTTCTTTCCCACTCATTCATGGCAGATCGAATTGTGTTACCTGTACTCTTATTAACATCTGAAAAAAATAAGAAATCGTTAAACGTTTTTTTCACTCATTACCGTTTTTTTAGTTTTAAAACTTATGCATGGCATTTTATACAATTTTTGTATTTATATCTTTTAATTTTTATTTAATCAATTGAAGTTTATCTAATATTCTTGAAATAATAAAACAATTTTAATGTACCATGAAAAAATATTAAACAACTATCCTAAATTTAAAAAAAAAAAAAACAACTTTATACATTTTATTTAAATAATTTTTTAAATACTTAAGGTAACTAAAAATGGTGATAAAATTTTAAGAACAATTTAACATGAGGGAATTGAAAATGTTCTTAATAATTACTGTTTTGTTTTTACATTTTTGCTTTCAGGCAGGAATGGCCTGAAGGTAACGTTTTGAATTTTCGAATGAGGTTTTAAACTCCAGTTGGATTTAAACCAACCGAATCTAATGTTTTTGAGTTTATGCCAGGGATGGTCATGATAAATCAGTAGGCAGTAAAGTGCTTTCATAGAATTCAGAGAATAGGATATTATTTGCGAGATGTCATCTATGGGTGAATTCACTGAAAATTGAGATAGTAAAATGTGCCAAGGTTAACAGGCTTCCATAGTAAACGCTGAATCTACTACATTTTTGTCGTTCCAATGACGAATGATTCAGGTTAAAGTGCTCGGCATTCAAAAACGATAAAATGTTTACTTACTGTGATAAAATTCATAAGGTATTATACGCTCTGTCCACAAAGCTCCTTTGTTTGGTAAAGCTTTCATTGCATTTTGAGGGTCTTGGTCTGGAGAATCTTCCACAATGTCTCCTTCAAAAAGAAGTTGCCCGTTTTCTGTTTTTGTGAGCCCCAACTGTGTGAGCATCAGCTGCATAAAATAGTGATAAAGTTTCAAAATATATTTAAATTTGTTCAGTGGATCTCAATCAATTTACTTGTGGAATGATATAAATTTTTTTCATATGTATATATGTACATATATAATAAAAAAATTTTCTTACTTTTTCATCAAAATCCTCAAAATCATTTTCAGCATAAACACATAAAATGACCTGAAAAAAAAAAAAGACATTAGATAAAATGTGTAAAGAAAAGATATTGATGAAAAAATTCAACAAAGCAGTTAGTATTCTAAGGTGAAATTTTAATGAAAGCTTTGTAATGAATAGTTTATGCCAGTAAAAGTTAACGTGTATAAAAATAGATCTAAAAAAACTCTCTAAACTGTCTAAAATAAAATATTCTGAGCTTCTTTTTAAAAATATCTAATTAATATTTTTCCAAAAGTGAATTCAGAATATTAATTTTCTATATATTTTTAATTTTTAAGATACTAAAAATTTCATAATTTTTTTTTTATTAATTATTATCCCATTTTTTATACTTTAAGCTCCCAGTATTTTTTAAAGGTAAATAAACAACTTTACTTGGATTAAAAATTTATACAAAACGATTTTTAAAAAATGACTATAAAAAACCCCAAACATTTCAGTAAAGAAAAAAATTGAAATTATTAAAAAAAAACATCCTTTAAAAATAAAAAATAAACATGCCATTTAATAAATAATTAATAATAAATTCAAATAATTCATCTCTCACCAGAGTAATCATCGAGAATCAGACTAACTCATATTTCATACAAATAATCATAATAATCATCATACCTTTTAATAATTAACCATAAAAACATATAACAGATTAAAATAAACCAGAATTTGAAAAATCATACAGAAATTACAGCAATTTTATGAACATTTTTTTTCTCTATAAAGAAAACCTTATTAACAAGCAATTTATATTAACAATGGTAACAAATAACCATAATTACCAGAATAAAGCTATAAAAAGCTGTGACCTTCACAACAGACATTTTGCACCATCTCGTAAAAAGGTTTTTAGTGTATCTTTAATATTCAAGGCCTAAGAATAATCTTTCCCCCTCTCTGTCCAAAACACCTGCAAATCCTTTCTGCAAGGTTTAAGACATCTTCCAAGGCTGTCTCTCTGATTTATAGGAGCGGAGATAGGGGCAAAGATGGTCGACTGCAACCACACTTCCATTTATTATTAGAAAGGTTGGGGAACTTTAGCAATCACCAATGCATTGGAAACCGAAGTACCCATATTTATTTGACAAGTAAACAAGACAATAAGCAAGGAAGAACATTACTTATGTGTCCAATTGAGTGACAAATGATTGAATCCGGAAGTTATTGAATGCAGATTAGTGCAGAAATATCAACTTATGCATAGACTGATTTGAGGAAATCGTTTATCGAAATTGCTGTGATTATCGCATTATAAGAAACGAGCATATTTAATTTTCCATTAATCATTTGTACAAAACTGATATTTTGAATAATGATTATGGAAGTGGTTTGTTATAATTTCTGGATAATTTATTAAATTTCAATATCAATATTGAAAGTAAAAAATGATTCTGAAAGTAGTATCTGAATAATTTGAATAATTAATTATGAATAATTTGTTAAAATTTCTGGATAATTTGTTAATTTTTTAACAAACTATCAATATTGAAAAAGTAAAAAGGATTATGAAAGTAATTTGAATTAATAATTTGTTAAAATTTCTGGATAATTTGTTAACATTTAAATATAGATATTGAAACAATCGACAAAGAAAAGAAAGTTTTTTTTTTTGCAAAATTAGAGCCCTTTAGTTACTGAATGAGAAATGTATACTAAATCCGTTAAGAGATTTAAACATAAGTGGATAAAAAATAGAAAAATTTTAATTTGGAAAAATCATCTAAATATCATCATAGTTGAAGAAAAAAAAAACTTTTAATGAATTCTTACTATTTATATTAGAGTACAATTTCATTTAATTTGATAAGATTTTAGATAATATTGTCCTAACTACATTTTACTAATCTAAATAGCCCGACTCGTGGCTCAGTGGCAACATCCGCCGCTGGTGAGCATGGGGGCTGAGGTTCAATCCGCTGGCGGCTTTGTTGAAGACTCTGTTACAAAAGACGAGAAGACTGGAGGGGCGTTTGTGATATTCAGTTTCTGGCTTTCATTAGTCAGACTACTTGGTGGGAGTTTCACAGGGTTTTCTTCCATACGATAAGCAAATGCTGGTAGTTCCCTAAAATTCCTCCAGGAAGGCACTGTCCTCCTTCTTCAGTGACACCAAGCCGAGTTATACTTCTACCTGCAGAATGCTTCGTCACAACAGATGCGCCTTCCATGAGACCACACGGGTTCTTGAACTTGATTTAAATGTTGCTGTCGACTAAGGGGAAATAACAACTTAAGTAGAAACGTGAATATTTTGAAAATTTTTTACAAATTTTCATGATAAGTATACTATTACCTACGAGTGTTCCATCACAACAGTAGCTGCCCCCTTTCCCTCCATCCATGAGTAGATTTCTCATTGGATGTCCGTCCCACACTGCAGGACATTGAGGATTAGACACAACACAACATTTATATAAATACAATGTCTAATTAAAATAAACAATCTTATTTGCCCATAGTGTATTGAATTATGATCTCCAATTAGCCTCGCCAAGGAACTCGTATATACGATTTAGATTTTTAAAATTAAAATCATTCTGAATGTAAAAAATTCAGATTAGCTGTGAACTATTTACTAAGAAATCTCTAAATAATTAAAAAGAATTCATCATATAGGCCTGAATGGCCGATTGTCTAGCGCTCTGGCGCTCGGTGCCACAGGTTTCGGTTAAGAGTCCCCGACGGTGCCATGGATGTTTGTAGTGGTTTGGAATCCACTTTAAGCCGCAGGTCCCGGTCTAAAGTCAGATTTCTACCTACGGGTGCTCCATCAGAACAGAAGCTGCATCTCTCTTCCCTCCTTCCATGAGGGACACGGCAACAACAATTCATCATATGGGCACAGTTCATATTTATTTTGTAAATATTATAATGCTAGATTACCTAAGTCATAATTTTGAATAAACATATCCCAAAAATGTTCCAAAGTGTCATAACAAAATTATAATGAAAATCGATTCATCTGGAAAAAAATCAAGCTATTGGCAAATCTTGAATGTATGAAATCTCTTATTCTGTTATTTAGCATAAAAAACTCAACAGTCTCATATGTGTATATTATTATTTTGTACCGAATATTAACTGTTTTTCTTAATTTTCTGATATTCCAAATTGCTGTAAATATAAAATGTAATCATATGATTTTTTATATCGGTTCTTCAAGAGATTAAATTTTAGCATCGATTTTAATCATTTTAATCTTGCTGATTTCCTATAAAAATGGTGCAACTGTTTTTATATTGAAAATAATTATATTAGTATTTTTCTTCAATTATTATTATTATTTTTTTTTTTTTGAAAAATATAAAATCAAAATTTAAAAAATTACAAAAATTAAATTTTTTACGTTTTTTTAAGTTTGCTTGAAAGAGAAATATAAAAATTTAATTAAATAACAAATTAGGTTTTCATAGTTTATTTTTCATAATTTGAACAAAGAGTAATGTATTATTTCTTTTGGAACATAGCAAATTTTCTCAAAAATTAAAATAATTTTTTTTATTTCATTAAATTTAAATGCTCAATTTTAATATCTATATTTGTAATGTGCAAGTTGGGCAATCAGATTGTAACTGAGTGTGAATGAGTTTAGATACTTGAGGCATAGATTGGAGAACTCACAGTTTTATGGACACAAGCACAAACACCACACACATACAATTAGAGACAGACAATATTTAACACATTTAAAACAGATAATTATAGATCCGTGGAAGGACTCCACTTCTAAGCCGAAAACATGAAACTCGGCTAAGCGCAGGGTGCGCGAAATATACTTCCTCTCCGGTTGAGAGTCTATAGTCCAACTGACCATTTCTCTTGAACGCCACAGGTGGTGTTCTTGCAGTGGGTAAGAAATCCTTAAACAATGTGTCATGAGTAAAGGGATTGAAATAATAATTGGTAATAAATATTTCATTACATTAAATAATTAATTTTATTAGAATGATATAAAAATTAATATTTTGAATGTTTTATTCAAAATTAGAAAAAGTCTACATAGTCAGAAGCAACATATTTATTTCTGAAACAATGGTTCCCAAACCCTATGAAAATAAGTTTAATTGTGAAATTTCTATTCATTATAATTTTATCAGATTTAGGAAAAACAATAAGGAAACAATCCTTCAACGAATTCATGAACTACTGAAATACAATGATGTACAATGATGTTTGCCTACAGTGTACTGAACTATATTCCCTAATTAATCTTTTCAGGAAACTGAGATCTATAAGTTTAAAATTTTTAAAATTTTAATTACTCTGATTGTAAAATGTTAAATAGTACTTAACTGACAGCTGATAAACCCTTAATGTAAGAAATATATTATTCCTTAAAATATCCCAAGAATCAACAGTCGCATATAACAATTCTTAATAGAAAATAGTTGCATAATTTTATAAGTAATAAGCCTGATTAAAATGAATATCAATGCTTATTTCTTCAGGGACAAGTTTTATAAGATAAAAGAAAATCATCTAATTACCTTTACATTTTACATTTACAGCAAATGGGAAAAGCAAAAAAAATTAAAAAAAAAAAATTAATATTCTATAATAAATAATAATATTCAAGCATCAAACTTTGAGTGTTTATGATAAATAAACTGAACACGTTTTTTTTATGAAATCTAAGTTGTTCATGAATTTATTTATTTATTTTGTAAGATTAATTTTGGCACAAACAATAGGTATATTTTTTCCTTAAAAATACACAATGGAAACATACGCAAAAATAGTATTTAAGTTCAAGGTGTGATCTGTTTCAATACATTGTGTGGTCACCTTTAACAGGTATAGAAGCACGACAGTGATGTTTCATACTCAAAATGATGTTTTTATTAATTCAGTTAGCAACGAAGTCCATAGTTGTGTCTCTGTAGGTCGAAGACCCTGAAGCTTTACAGGGTGTTTAGTTAAGTACAGCAATACAGCTCCTTACAGTATCCCAAATTTGGCTTAAGTACTGAAAAATGCTGGTTTACCTAAATGTACAATAGTCACCTACTTCAGCAACCAAACCGTGTGTGGACTTGCATTATTGTCTTCTTGAATGAAGGAGTCACCCACTTCAACTGCATTGGGATAGACAGTTGGACTAAGAGAGTCATCTCTATGTAACGGAGCAGTAACGATACTCCAAGGAGTGATATACAGGTCAGAGCGGCTATCCCAAAAGACATCAATCCACACACATGCGCTAGACACATGAAATCTGTCTCTTTCATGGATATGATTAGCACAGCTGAAGAGTTCCCATTTTTACAAGACCATCAGTTTTCGTGAATTAATTTGGGTCATCAGTAAAAAGTTCAGACTTCTATCGACTTGCACTCCAATTGGCATGTGTGCTTGTTCAATTAAAATTGTTGTTCAATTCCTTCTATTAGCTCACACTCTCCCTATATATATCTTGTTCAAATTTTCAATCGTTCATAAAATACTTCTTATTCATCCACTCAAGTTCAAATACATTTTTTTTGAACTTGTAGTGGATGACACTTGATGTTAATATAGTTTTTCAAATATTAATTCAGTAATTAAATTTAATTAATTAATTTTAGTTTTTTTTTTACATTTAAGTTGCATATATCTACCAATAGATGGCGCCAGATAAAGTTAAAAAAATGAATGAAAATTATTTATAAAGAACTTTCTGCAATAGAGTGAAAAAAAAAGTAGGAATTAACTTTAAATTTTTTTTTTTTCATATTACTTGTTTTCTTTTCGTTTCCTACTGTGGCATGGTGTTAGGGATACTCACAATGCCGGATGCCCTGCATAGAACCCTCCATCGTGAATCCTTCTACGTACAGTTGATCTGGGTACCAGCCTTCCAGTAGCTGCTACAAGAGAAGATTTGAGATAAATTGATGTGGCTATTCTGTGCATCCTTTTTGTTTTTAGCTATAAATAATGGTTATCTGCGGCACTTGTAACTTTAGGTCATACTAGGCTAGATCTAGTGGAAGCGACTCCGATCTTTGAAATGCATCATTCTGCCTATGAATTATTAATCGACCATCTTACTACATCGGATTGGCTCTGACCCACATCCATTCGTTCAATGCCTTGTCATCATAATTCATCAGATAAATAATGTCAAGTTTTCTTATCTAAAACCAAGCTCATCATATTCACTAAGCAGTTCCTTTATCAGAAACAACAGAAGTTTTAACAGTTTGTTTTGGCCTAAGATCCAATGATGTTTAACATAGCAATTCCACTAATTTGATCATATGATCAAATTAGTGGAATACATAGTGGAATTAGTGGAATAAATTATACTATATACACTTTTTGTGTATATAGTATTTTAAGAAGTTTTAGTTACTTTTGGCCTTTCATTTCAATTTTTTTGTTTGTTTTTCCTTTAATTTTTAGAATCCAATGTATATACTCGTAAAACACATGCTTGTAATTGTAATTTTTATTTTTAACGTACATATTCTATGAAAATAAATTAAAAGGAATTTGATATTGGTCCGTAATACATTTACTTAAAACAAATGAATTTAATTTAATTTAATTTATTCATAATCGGATTACTTACTGAGAAAAATTTCTTAATTAATAATGTTTTGGTTTAATTAATTTAAGAAATTAAAATTACCTCGTTTTTCAAATTTATGATTTTAATTGTGTATAGTTGTAAAAATAGTATAGTTTTAAAAACTTTTTGATTGTTGTAAGTATTTTATTTATGAGATGATTATAACATTTGTTTTGCAATTAAAATGCTGAATGGTAAATGCTGCTGTCAATGTAGGAAATTAGACAATGTGTAGAATGGCGAAAATTTTAATATTTTGTACACTTTTTAAAAATATTTTATCAAAAGGTAAATTGGTATTGCTTATAAAATATTTCCTCCATATAGATCTCAGCGTTCATTTTGTGTGTAAATAAAATAGTATAAATGATGAAAATAATGAAATGTTGTGGAATTAAAATTTTGTATACATTTTACAAAAAACTTTGACACTACTATAATATAGTATAAAAGTTATTTGAATTCCATAGAAGTAACAACTTCAAAATGTTATTCTTGTTTTATTATTGCAAAAATTATATTTGAATTTTTGATTTTCTTACAAAAGGTCTTGTTATTCATTCAATTTATTAGAATTATATTTTTGAAAACTTGTTTTATTATGTACAAATCCAATATATTTTTTTGTCATGTGTAAAAATTTTGTATTTCTTAATATTTTAATGTAAATGTATCAATGTTCCCAAAAATATTCTTACTTTTATTAGTAAATAAACATGCTTCTGTTTAAAGCAATATTAATATAATTTTAAATGTTTTTATCAATATTCAGAACTAATTATTTTAATTACTTTTAAGGAGATTTTATATTAAGTAACAGCAAATTGAAATTTTAATAGAAGCATTGACTTACAGTGTAAGTTTTAAGTAATGCATTATATTTTAATAAAAAATTTTAGACGTAGTGATTAAAATACTGAATTCTGCCAATTATTTTCCTATTGAGTGGAAATAATACAAAATTATTCAATTAATTTTTAATAGCCTATTATTTAAAAAATATTGAATGATTAAAGTGTAGGTCATAGTAGATTTAAAAATGCATTATTAAATATGGTTTGAATCTTTAATTTTTAAAACAAATTCGAAAGTTCAGTCTTTTTCATTGCAAATTTCTGTAAAAATAGAATAAAATTTGTTATTCGTTATAAAAATACATTAAATTGCAATAACAAATAAAAATTTTGATTAATTTTATATTTGATTAAGAAATTCTGTGATTGAATTAAATGTAAAAGATTTATTTAGTATTTTATTTATCTAATTTTGTCATTTACTTATCTAAAATTAAAGTTTGGACACCAAAAAATACTTCACTATTAAATTTTGTGCAGGCCTACTATGGTTTTATAGAAATTAATAAATTACATTAATTTAACATAATAAATCAGAATTAAATAGGCATCAGAATAAATTTTGTTTCTAATTTGAATGTATTATTAATTTTAGATACTGAAATCTAAGTATATATTTATCAAAATTTGTGAGAGACTATTTATGGTCTCAATTTATTTCCATATTTTCACAAAATTGTCAAGGGTATTTCTAATATAAAGTCTAGATCAACTGCAAAAAAATTATAAAATTGAATAAATGTTCGTTAAAAAATTACCCACTTTGGGATAAATTAGGTTTTTTAGGTTAAATTAGGTTTTTGGGATAATTTAGGTTTAGTTTTCGACTCCTTCTTTTGATCGGAATTCTTCACTCCCCTGTCTTTAGATATTCAAAATTTGATTGTCATAGGAATATTTAACCATTCCCAGCGTGAGGTAGGGAGAAAGAGTTTGTTGGTCTTGGTCTAATATGACTGTAGAGTGTAGGACTGCCCTACCCCTTAAAAAGAAAAACATCTCCTGTCTCATCTGCCAGTAGGCAGACGGTCTTGACCCCCATGAACTGTTGCTCTAAAAAAAGAAGAAAAATGTATGTTTGAATTTTTATAAAACTTTGTATGTCTTAACTTATTAATAATTTGTTTGTCTAAATTATGTCATTTTAATTATTTTTTGTAGCAAATTAAATAACCTAGTAATTTTTCTTTCATTATAATGATTTCTATAAGCGAATGCGTATTCTATTGCCATCAAAAAATTTCACAAGATTTTTTAAAAAATGAGTGGTTTTATTGATGAATAGTTTTGAACAAAGGATAGTAGAATACAATTTTAAATGAATGAATGTATAGAATGTAGTATATTTCATTAAAATGCAAAAAAAAAAAAAAAAAAAAAAAAAAAAAAACATATATGATAAAATTTAAGTTTTAAAATTCACAATATCGAAATGTGTAGTAACTATTATATTTGCAATTTCATTTGATAGAAAAGGCATTCATATTTGAAATAGTTATTTGTTTGACATTCAGGCAACCGACTTTTGCTAAGCTCTTACTATTTAGCTTATATTTTACTGTGATAAATTCACATTTTATTAATTATACTTTTTAATAAAAATGCAAAATGTTGTTTAGCATTAAAATTTTTTAAAAATTTTATTTTAAACATTTTAACGTATAATAAATGTTTCTAAATGTATAATTGGGTCCTGACTGTATAGTGATTAGGGCTGTCGCGCTTAGTACCAGAGGATTCTAGTCTGGCAGAGTCATGAATGTTTGTAGTGGTTCATAATACGCTTTAAATCATTGGTTGTTATCGTGTCCATGGATTTAAAATATAATTATAAAAAGTTAGATCAAGTCAAAAGTCTTCACGATAGCAACCGCTAGCAATGGCGCCGCTTCACTATACCATTGGTTCCGGTCTGATATGACTGTAGGGCGTAGGTTGACAACCCAATCCTATAACAAGAAAAACATCTCCTTGTCTCGAAATCTACCAGTAGGATGACGGTCTTGGAAGTGATATGGGGATTGTACTACTGAAGGAGAAGAAACGAATAATTGGATTTTTACAAAAACTTTGTATGTTTTAACTTATAAATAATTTTTTTGTATAAATTATGTCATTTTTAATTATTTTTACAGCAAATTAAGTAACCTAATGATTTTTTTCTTTCCTTATAATGTTTTATATAATCGATGCATACTCTGATGATTTTAGATACAATTTAAAAGAATTTCACAAGACTTTTAGAAAAATAAGTGGTTTTTATTGATGAATTGTTTTGAACAAATGAGAGTAGAATACAGTTTTAAATGAATGAAACTTTTGCTTTTAAGCCTCTTGTTCCCCGCAGTCCTCCATTTGTTGTGATAATCATTATAAACTGATTACCAGTAGATGCAAAGATTGGTTCCAGGCTTGATATCTTCTCCACAAAACCTTAAACGATAAGATTATTTCATAAATAACTATTTTCATGATGTTCAATATTTGATTAGATATTTACAAACGGTATTTTCTGGTTAATAGGACCCACTTGCAGCCAAACATAAATTATTGATGGTAACCCTTATTAGATTACATAGAAAAGTGCAGTTGGCAAATGAATAAGTTATTATACATATTTTCTGATTTGGCGAACAATTAATATTAGCATAATATCAAATCGAAAATACCCTATTAAATAATCAAGATAATGCAGTTAAATTTTTTTATTGCAATATTAGATTAAACGTTTATTTAAGAATTTATCAAATTTATTTTTATTATTATTTTTATTTGAATTTCGACTCTAGTTGTAATCCTATTAAAATTGCATTTCCATTAAAATTTTTTTGTTTATTAAAAAGTATTAATTTTTGAAAATTAATGTAAAAATTTATTATGTTTATATTGACAACGATTTTGAATAATTTGGCTTGAATTGAGTATTTAAATTATTTCATTTGGATTAATTTATATACAAAAGTATAATGTACATTGAATTAAAAATTATGTTAAATTTTTTATGTTATTGCTATTATTGCATAATGCATATCACTATTATTTTTATACTAAAAATTTTTTGGGTGTAAAAGAAATAAACTTTTTTTAAATGGAAACTAAATTTTTAATTAGTAAAAAAAATTAATATTTATATTTGAAATTAATATATTTTATAAATATTGGGTGCAATATCTAATTCATTTTTTTACTATCCAAAAAATGACGTTTGATTATCAAAAATATACAGTAAGAGCTATGTTAAATATTTAATTAATTCATCGAATAAATATATCGGTGATTATTCTACAATGAAAACATAGACTATATTTAGACATTCTACAAATCATAAAGATTATTCATTTATATAATTATTAATGCTATTATTCATTTATAATTATTTTAATTTATTATTCATTTATAATTATTAATTGATATATTGTCATTTATAATTATTATTTGTTTTATTATTCCTTTATAATCATTAATTTTTTTATTATTTCCTTTTTATTTATTTATTTATAAAAATTATTAAATTATTTAAACATTATTTTGCAATTCATTTCGATTATTAGTTGCATATTATTTTGCTATAAAATTATTATTATTATCAATTAAATTTAATATAACATATTATAAACTCATTACAAAAATGCTATACACTTTTTTATGTCATTTAATTTAAATATTAGGTATTTAGCAAAAAGCAAATTTGCTGCATAAATTGAAAAATATTTATCTTTATTCAAAGCCAGACGAGGTTAAATGTTTTGTTTAATAAAAACTCTGATAAAGGAACAATAAATTATATTCAACAAATTTTGAGATAATTAAAATGTAAATATTAATACTTTTGCTACTGGAATACTGTCGGGTTTAAAATTCAATAAGATTTGAAAGAGTGCAAATACATGTTTCCTTCGGCCATGTTCCTGGTCCTGATTTCCACCCTTTCTGTGACGCATCGTCCTCTGTAACATCCTTTGCTCGTTCGAGACGCCAGACGAGGATAGAAACTGAAGTCTTGAAATGTCACCATAACCCGCTTTCCTCTGGGAGCCTGGGAACAATATTAATATTGATAAATCTTGGTTTAATTTCTTCAGTGGCATTGATAACTACTAGGATGTTTGATAAGTTTGTGGCCTGACGCGACCACAAGAAAAAACTCTATTATTTATCAGAGATAAGCATACCTTTAAAACCATTACAAGGCATTTTTTAACCAAATCAAATTTTTAACCATTCTATTTGTTTAACAACCATAGAAAGCAAACATCTTTTTGAATTTTTTTTCACCATATAAAAATGTGAGTTTTGTGATAAAACTACTTTTTTGAAAAAGCAAAAAAAAAAAAAGTTAAAAGAAAAATTTTCTATAAACATTATGGACTTTTGCTCCACTCAAATTCGATGGTTAAATTTTGGAGTAACGATAGTAAATTTAAAATATCAGTTATGTTTAATGTAAATCATGATTTCATTTTTTTAAAAGAATAACAAACATAAATAAATTTGATTTCCGTCCATCACAAGTTTTAAAAAACAAAAATACATAAAAATATCTAAACTTGAGTCTTAAGCTTCGAGTCCCTGCGGTGCCATGGTTGTTTGTAAATGTTTTGGTTCACAAGATTAAAATCCAAACATAAATAAATTTAAAACTGTAGGTCTCGCTCTAGCAGAATTATGGCTGTAGAGTGTTAGGCGTAGGGCTGACAACCCTACCCCGTAAAAAGGAGACATCTCTTGTCTCGAATTCTGCCAATAGCCATGCATAAAAAGAAGAAGAAATAAATCCAGGGAGTGCATTTTCATTGTCACTATTGTATGGATAAGAGTTAGTTCACAAATAAGTGCACTTTATTCATTGAGGAAGTGATTTTTATTCAACATATATCTATGATTATTAATACAACTATTCCACTGTTGCACTAGGTTGTAAATCATTTCTTTTTCCTTCGTTTTTGCTGTGAAGCCAGTAAAGGTAATATATGTCATTCTTCAACGTTAGACGCAAAGCGCTTCTCTTATGTATGTCTCTTTAAATTCGTGAAAAATCAAGTAAACATCAGATTACGATATGTCATGACATGTAATATGCAAAATAAAAAAATTATTGAACGCAATTTTTTTTCTTTATTTCTACTTATAACCAATACCACAGACCTAATTCATTTTAATTATCAACCAATCAAAATATTTGCATGCAATTGTAGTGCAGCTACATCTTTTGAAATCCGCATTTAATTATTCCTCACAAAAAAAAAAATTAGAACAAATATATATTTGGCGGAAAAAATAAGTCGCAATCCTTTTATGTTAAAATTTTTACTACTAATTATGTATACTGATAAAAATAAAATAAAATTAATTTTATACATTAATAAATATATAACATTAATAAAAGTATGTTGCTATTTATTAACGTCTTACTTGAATCCACCAACTGCAAGAATCGTTGGGAGTATCTCTATTTGGGTAGCCTGGAGTTTGGATTGTGGTTTCTTCCGTTTATATTTCCACCGCAAATTGGGGGACCTAAAGAAATTATGTAAACGTTAAATTACCACCAAAATTAATTTTTATGTTGATATATTGATCATAATATAAATAAAAATAGATACATTTATAGGAGTATTTCAAAATAGCTTAAAAACTATTACACTTAGAAGTGTTACAAATGTATTACTTCTTTCCAAAACTCTGAAAAATTATTAATTACTTTTAATTAAATAAAGACCTTTTTACACCAGATGGCGCCTGTCATTAAAAACCGATAGGCACAATTAATTAAATTATTGTAAAAAATAAGGTAGAAAATTTACAGTTTAGTATTTAATATATTTAGATTAATAGTTTTTTAATTTATTTTCAAAATTAGCATTATTATTTATTTCTAACAGATTAAAGGAGGAAATTTACAGCAAATTTTCAAATAAAAATGATTGCTTAGCCAATTTATATTATTTTTGGAAAATTGGTTAAAATATTAAACCTTTAATTTTGCACAGAAAGTATTCTGTGAAAATTTACTAAAACTAAAAATTTCTTATTTTTCTTAACCTGACATTGTAGACATACCTGCTAGTCCAAAATATAAAAGTTTAATTCAATACTTTTTTGTTATTTGAATATTCTATTGTTGGTACAACTTAAGTAATAACAAAATGTGAGAAAGAAATCATTTCATTTACAAGGCTATAGTTAAATAATATCAGATTCATCCAAATATTTTGAATAACTGCGGAATCAAATAAATGTGAAACATAACTATTTTCTTTTTAAATAACTCATTTGAATTTACAAATTTCAGTATCTCAGATATTTATAAGATTATACAGGAATTAGAGAGTTAATATGATGCACATTATATTAGCATATTTTGATGCACATAAAATTAGCATATTTTGATAAAAGGTATTATGATATAAAGTTTCATTGCACAAAATGCAAATTTAATTTCAATATCTGTTACTATCCATAACTTTTACTGATATGAATAATATTTCATAAAAAAAAAAACGTGATTTGTGAATGATATATTTAATGTTATTCAATTCCTACTATTAGTTCACACTCTCCCTATGTATATCTTGTTCAGATTTTCAACCTTTAATAAAATAGATTTTATTCATCCACTCGAGTTCAAATGCATTTTTGAACTTGTAATGGACACTGATGTTAATACAGTTTTTCAAATATTAATTCATTAATCTTAGTTTTTTTAGATTTAAGTTGCATGTATCTACCAATAGATGCCGCCAGATGTAAGAAAAATGTATTTATTTACAAAGGACTTTCTGTAATATAATCAGTGAAAAAAAGTAGGAATTGACTTAATTTTTTATATATATTACTTGTTTTTAACCTGATGTAACAAAATCTTAAAATTATACAGTTAAACCTGCTTTTTGTGCGGGAGATAGGGATGGCATAAAAAATATCTTGAAACTTCATAGTAGCTATAAAATATGTTATTTGCAACCTATTAAACATTTTTTTTTTGTGCAGTAAATACAGACCGCCTAATAAAGTCCACATAAAAATATGTAAAAATCAAAACTTAACGATGTAGCATCACCTCGCACAATGATATTGCGATGATATAATATCAGTGAGCTATCTGTTGGATTTTTTTAATTTATGCATGTTATTTTAACAGTCATCTGTTGTTTGCCCAACAAAAAAGGACAGCATAAAACAGGTTTAACTTTGTATATCGAAATAAAAGCAATTACAAACAGGAAAATTTAATATCTTAAATTTTTATGCTACATATATTTGTTGATATACAAATCCCATTTTAAATAATTCACCTTAAAAATATTAGTTTACACTCAAAACCTGTTTTCGCACTATTTATATGAATCACGAAAACGTCTGTTTAGTGTAAACCTTTAATTTACTTACTTTTTTGTTACATTTTAATCTTATTATTATTATGCTGGAAAATTTTTTCATAAAAATTTTCAATTTTAAATATAATTTAAAAAAAGTATAAAATATTTAATTCGTTCAATACACAAAAATTCTAAATATTTTCCTTTTAAATATAATTTAAAAATTTCATTTTAAAGTGAGTTTTAAAGATAATGACATCATACAGATTATTTTGTACATAAAATAAATATTTTTTATTTGTATTTCATACTGTAATATTACACAATTTTAAATATAATTTAAAAAAAAGTATAAAATATTTAATTCGTTCAATACACAAAATTGGTTAATTTAAGAATTCTAAATATTTTCCTTTGTAATTTTTAGTATTTTAAATTCAAGGCAATTTAATTTAAATTTCATTTTATTTAAGTGAGTTTTTAAAGATAATGACATCATACAGATTATTTGTACATAAAATAATGCTTTGACTAAATATTTTTGAAATTATTTGTATTTCACTTACTGTAATATTCGCCTGTGATAACAGTTTCACAAAATTCTCCTGTAGTTCCCGGAGAACATATGCAAAGGACATGGTTTTCCATCCCGTTGTATGGTGCCATGTGCGCCATCATTTTGACACTGCTGCGTTTCATTGAGTAGGTTTGGACAAAATGCTGGAAGACATTCGACAATTAAAAATATAAATTGTGTATTTCATATATAAATTTTTAAAGTGCAATTTTGTGTGTGTGTTTTAAAGATAACCTTTATCTGTTAATAATAAATCCAATAATAACAACATCGGCTATTCAATAATAGAGAGTTTTGCATAACGTTTTTATCGTCCAATATTTTTTTCTTCTAACGCGCGTGCTCATGTACCTATTGCACATGATCATAGGAAACATGTACCCTATTGCGCATGCGTATCTGTAATACTGTACTACTAGGCTATTCCTATGAGCATGCGCGCTAGGAAAGAAAAAATATCGGACGATAAAAAAACGTTATGTAAACTTTTTCTAATATCTAATATCGTATACTTATATTTATTCGTTCTAAATTATCCTATACTTATTACTGTGCTCAAAAAGAAAGACCTATTTTTATTTTTTTCAAAAATTCTTTTATTTATTCTTCAAATTTATTTCATCACCTTCGAGAAGTAATTCCCTCCTGCTTTTAATGCACTTATGCTAACGTTTTTAACAATCTCGTGCATTTTCACGTTGAATCTCTTCAATCGACTTTCGAAACGTCCTCAGGTGGCCTTTTGAGTTTAAGGAATAGCCAGGAAGTCGCACGGTGGAAATAGGTGATTGTGGAATGATATAAATTGTCTTTGGGCGAAAAAGCCAGGAAGAATCAATGCAGTGGGAGCTGGCGCATTCAGTGTTTTCGGTACGAATCGGTTTGACGTTTGAGGCCCAAAATGGAATCGACCGATCCTTTTGAAATTCCAACATCATCGGCAAGGTCTCTAATTGTAAATCGACGGTTTGCAGGCACCGAATCTTTAATTTTTACTATAAAAAACAATATCTGCAACTGCATGCATATTTTAAATACTGGAAAACAATTATTGTGCATGATATTATTTTGATTGAAAATACATATGTTATTTATTCATGTTTTCATTATTCATTCAAGAACACCCACTATTATCGAGATTTAAACTAAATTTATTTCATGTCATCTACAAATTGCGTTTATCCGTTTGAATAATTTTTATCATATTTTAGTTTTACACCGAACTTTTTGTACATACTTCCGAAGATATATAATGTAAAATATTAGTTATCTAAATCGTTAGTTAAATATAGTATTTAATGTTATCACTTCAAAATTCTTGTTGAACTTTATTTTTAATTTTTGAAAGTTAAAAAAGATGTTCTTCATAAAATATTTCAGCAAATATTTAGAGTTTAAGCAAGCATATGGAGTTTATTTAATTCCCATCTTTTGAATATATAGATAATATAGTTAAATTTCCATATACAATATCACGGTGCAAAACGAATTTAAATTTTATTTCATTGATATTTAATATTAATTGAAAATATACATAAACTTAGATAAATGATTAGTGGAATATCAACTATTATTGTTATTGCTTAATGGAAATTTCTTTAATTGTTTTTTTTCTTATCCCAGCTGGTAGACTGTAATATCTAGATCAAGTCCAAGAGCCCGAGTGGTCTCATGGAAGGAGGGGAAAGAGTGCAACATCTATTGTGTTCGAGCACGTAGGTAGAAATCTGACTTGGCTCTGGGAAAAACTGAAGAAGGAGGGAATTGTCGTCGGAAGGACTTTTTAGTGAAATACCCCGCATTTGCTTAACGTATGGGAGAAAACCCAGAAAACTCCAGGCAGTCAGACTCGTGAGTCAAGATGCTAATATCACAAACGCCATCGGGTCTTCACGTTTTTGAAACAATTATCTAACGCGATGCGACAGTGGAGCGGAACTCAGCCCATCGCTTATCACGTTACCACTCAGCCAAGGAATAGGGCGTATTGAATGTTCTATTGAATAGAGATTTTCTATAAATTTAAGCACATGTGAATGATTATTTGCATACTTATTTTTTAAAAATTTTATAACATTCAGGTACTGTACACTAATACTACTGTTTAATTATTAGTGATTGACTTTGATTGATTTAATTGAGTTTTTTATTTTATTTGAATAGAAAAATTTGTTGAAATTAAGTGGTTAAAAGGATAAATTTATGTCTGCAAACGAAAGAATTAAAAGATATATTTTGAGGAATAGCTATATAAACAAATACGTCTTTAACATTTACATTTTCAGTTTCTATTTGTATGATAATCATTGTTTAGTTTGAGTTTTATGAATTTTGGTTATAATGCTAGTAACTGAATTGCATTTTATTTATGCACTATGTATTGTGTTGATATGTTATGTAAAGGTCCAAGTAAAAGAGGATTTTGAGCTAGCGATCCTTCCAGCATGAGGCTGGGTGTCGCTGTTCATATTGTGAAAATTAATTGCACTTGATTCCCAGATGAACTGCTGCTGCCAGGAAGTTAAGACCTATGTAGTAGTCTGACTAACAATGCAAGTTGCTGAATATCACAAACGCTATTGTGTCTCCTCTTTTTTGAAACAGTGTCTACAGCAGAGCTGGCAGTAGACTGAATCTCTCCCAATGCTCACCGGCGGTGTGCATTGTAAAGTTGAAGTCAAGAGTCGGGCTCTTTAATTAATTAAATTCATGAGTATATAATTTTTTTGTACATTGTTCCATTTTCAATTTAGCATTTTATAATTACGCCTTTAAAAACAGTGTTAAAAATTACAGAAATGATAACTCTATCTGATATTTATTTCTAATGTAAATTCCTGAAATTTGAATTTTTTTATTTTCTTCTATCATGTGGCTTTTTAGAAATTAATTTTAAATGCAAAAACCTACTTTTTCTGCAACTAGAAATTTTATATTTTCATCTACCATATCCAACTGACTTTTTAGAGAAAAATAATTTTAAATGCAAAAATCAACCTTTTCTGCAAGGGAAGTTTATTCTTCTGGTTGGGAATGTCTTTTTCTTTTGTCTAAAAGATACATGTTTCTCCATTAGACTGTTCCAACTGCCAAATTGCACCAAATTACTGCAGTATCATTGCTTCAATCACCATTGCAAAGTCCATTTAACAGTCCGTATTACGCTTCTTTCCACAGAAGCCATTTCCTAATGGACGACGTCGCAAGGAAACTTAAATTGCATGGCGATGCTAGAATTCCCGGTGAACTAATAATTTCTACTTAAAACTCGGTGGTATGTGAACTGGATACAAAAGGGAATTCGTCTGATATTCCTCTTTCTCTTGCTGATTTCAAGGAAACATAATTTGAGTAGTTCTGCTGATTTATTCGGTGGAAACTCAGCAGTGGTCATTATTTTACTGAAACGAAAGGAGATTTGTTAAACAGCAAATAACATAAAGCTCTGAAATGTACATTGCGATAACTAAATAAAGTAATTTGTGTTGTATAGTGTTTTTCTTTACGCAAAATGGTAATGTATTCACTTCTTACGTTATATACAATACATTTTATTTGTTCTATTGCAGCTGGCAAACACTTAGACTGTATTTTTGGCAAGCACTGCACCGACGCTACTTACTTAGCATTTACCAGGAGGTGCGTGTAGCGAAGATAGGCTACGGATGCTGAAAAACAACACCTTCGCAACGATTTACGATCATGTTAGACCGGGACCTACGGTTTAAAGTGGATTCCGATCCACTACAACCAACCTTGTATAGAACCACTTCGAACCATGGCACAGCCGGACTCGAACACGAAACATGTTGTACCGATCACTAGCCACTCGGCCATTCACCTCTATTTTCTATTTAGCATTTATAATTACGTCTTCAAAAATATTGTTAAAAAATATAGACAGGATAAATTTATCTAAAATTTATTTGTATTATAAATACTCTGAAATTTGAAATTTTGTGTTCTCATCTACCATATCCTACTGTTTTTTAGCAAAATTTTTTTTAAATGCAAAAATAAACTTTTCTACAGGGAGTTTATTCTTCTGAATGGGAATGTCTTTTTTCTTTGTGTCTAAAAAGATATATGTTTCTCCATTAGACTGTTTCAACTGCCAAATTGCACCAAATTATTACAGTATCATTGTTTCAATCACCATTGCAAAGTCCATTTAACAGTCCGTAGTACGCTTCTTTTTCCGCAGAAGCCATTTCCTAATGGACGACGTCGTAGAGAACCTTAAATTGCAGGGCGATCTGGAATTCCCGGAGAACTAATAATTTCTACTTAAAACTCGGCGGTATGTGAACTGGATACAAAAGGAATTCATCGGATATTCCTCTCTTTGGCAGTTTCAAAGGAAACATAATTTGAGTAGTTCTTCTGATGTATTCAGAAGAAACTCAGCAATGGTCATTATTTTACTGAAGCGAAATGAGATTTGTTACCAAATAAACAAGACAATGCTCTGGAAATGCACACTGAGATAACTAAATAAAAGTAATTTGCATTGTATCGTGCTTGTCTTTACGCACAATACAATTCAAATTACAATGCAAATGTTTTTCATTTTGCTCTTTATATACGATACGATAGATTTTTTAAGAAAAACTAAGTCAACACTGTAAGTTATATAAAGTCCTTCCCGTTTTCTGCAATAGATGGATGCGATATAATATAAACCTTTCACTTTTATATAATTAAATATATTTATTCATTAATGCATGCAGTGTCTATAATGTTTACACATTACCTAATTTAAATGCTCATACCTTTGCATGTGTGGAAACGTTTGAGACCAAGTTTGTTTTTTGTTTGGGCGTTGCTTAAAGTGTGAGGAACATTCTGCGTTTTCTCTTGTACCTCTCTTCAGGAGCCTTACTTCTCAGAATTTTGTATTGCTAAAATATATTAAATTAATTGATTAATTAATTAATTAAATTAATTACATTAAATTTTATCAATTTTATCAATTAAAAGTTGCAAAGGGTTCTAAAAAATTGTTGCTACTTCATTATCCAAAAATACTTGTTAACTCTAAGTTTGATAGCTATTTTCAGTGAATATCACTCATATTGTGGCAAAAGTCCTTAATGGTCATGACATTGCCTGTAATATGAGAACGTATAGGAATGTCGTCGAAAAATTCCGTAAGAAGAAGAAGAAAAATAATTGATAAATAAGATAAAACTTTCTTACGAGAAAAACGTTTTTGTGAACTCACAGATTTAAAATTAGATAGCATGAATTGGAGAATTACAAATTTAAATAATGTATACATGAATTTGAAGAGTCCATCACGATGTCTGTTATACTCTGTTTTCGACAAGTTCAGTCTGGGAAATAATATTGCCATTTTATTTTGAATTTTTTAGAATCTCATAATATCACAAGAATATAATAAATTGTCCTTATGTTTGATAAAAATATTTTTACTTTTTATTTTCTTGTGATGTATTAATTGTTTTTTTTTATTTGTTCTGTTCTGTTTTTGTCGATTTATTAATTCTTTTCATTCTTTTAACTCTGTTGTGATGTTTACAAAATGTTTCATATGTGAAATTTCAGCTGCCAAAAATTATGTTTAGTTTACATCTCTTAACCTCTTACGTTGCGTTTATCTAATTTATTATTCTTTAATTAAAATGTGCATAGTACAAATTTCTGGAAAAAAAGTTATTTCTAATCATAAGCATAAACTCGTTGGAAGAACCTATTTTTAAGAATACAATACGTTACTGATTACAATTTAAATTTTAATAGGTTAGTTTTCTAAATATGCTTTTTAATAGTTTGATTTATATTTCTAAACAGGAAATTATTCTTATATGAATGTTATTATATATTAGAAAATTTTAAATGTACTTCCGAATGTGGTAAAAATCAAAAGAAACGAATGAGTCTAAAATTAAAATGAATTTTAGCATAAAATAAACTAATAAAGATCAAACTGTGAAAGAGGTTAGCTGATTGTACATATTATTTGTGTTTGGACATCATTCTAGTGGTAGTCTTTGAATAAAATCATAGAAAGTACATGATAGCAATCTTTGACTGATGTATATTTTTTATATCATGGCAATGGTCTCCACCTTGTACTCTGTGAAATAAGAAAATGTCTCTCTGTGTAGCAGAAAATTCTGCAAGTTATTTGTATTTTTAAGTTTATAATCATGAAAGAATAATAATTTTCTAATCACATTTTATTTATTGAATAACTTTTTTGTCATTGTATGACGCTAAAATCACAAAATGTCAGTCCACGGCTTCTGACATACGACATGCGAGAGTTTAATATTTTCCTCACTACATGCTGCGAAAATATTGCCTTGTTCTGCATGCTATTTTGTATGACTATATATTCATCTACAAACTTGTAAAAGTTTGTAAATGAATATTCAGCATGCAAAACAGCATACATAACAAAGCAAAACTCATAAAACATTAAAATACAGATAAAAAGTTTTTAATATTTCTGAATACGAACAAATGCCAGTCCTGGATATATTAAATGTGAATAACCGGCACTCGAATCGTTTTATGTGTAGTTATATATTTCTCAAAATATAATTTTTAACTTTCGGTTGGCTCGGATTTAAATCTATCTCATCTAGAGTTTTCATATTTTCAGAAAATTCAAATTAGAAACACATTGCATGTTAAAATACTTTTTAACAATATAAGGTCACATTAAATTACTTTTATATGGAATTAAATGAGTGAGCTGTATTTTTATCCAGTTGCATAATCATTTAATCAAATATCTTTAAAAGAAAATAGAATAAAGTGTTATAATTTGAAAACTGTAAAAATTAGAGCAAATATAATTTAAAAGTATATAAACTAATATTTTTATACATAATTCGAAAAGAAAAATAGTAATACAAGAAAAGAAATATATTCATTATTTTGTCGACGAATTACAAAGCAATTTTCAATCTCATTCTTAAAAATCATCATATATAATGCTACTGCATTTGATAAAAAGACCATTTTTTAAGCGCAAAATATCTATTATTCTGCATTTTATGCATCGCAAATACCATAGAAAACAAAATAAAAGTACATTCTATACCCAAGATAAAATGCATTAAAAACAGTTGAGAGTGCATAAATATTCAAGTATAGTTAATTTCAGTGTAGTTAAGATGTATTTATTCAAGTGTAGTTAAATTGCAATGTAGTTAAGATGTATTTATTCAAGTGTAACTAGTCTAGTTTATCATATGCAGTTGGAAGATAATAAAAATAACTGAAAGATCCAAATTTGGCAATAGTGTTGATAAATAAAGCTGATAGTTTGGTTTATAGAAGATTTAATGCGTTAAAAATTTAATCATTTCTCATGATATTTAACTGTTACGTACATTTAATCGCCACCTAATGTTAATGAAATAAGGTATGGTAATAATTTCGAATTTTTATTCACGCTAAATACATTTTAACGTTTTATTAAGCACAAAAGAAAATAATAAGTTTTAAATAATAGGGACTATTTTAGAATTTTTACTTTCATTTCAACCAGTAATCGTAGTAACCGTTCTAGACAAGTACCATATTCTCGTAGCATTATTCCATTCAATAACCTACCTTTCTCGAAAGGGAGCCCAGCATAAAAATTGGGATAAAGGAACTGCCGATATTAAGATATTTTCCCAAATGTAGAGATGCTTTCATGTTTTAATTTATTAAAACAAGTCTAATCGTTTTCAGATAGTTCACATCTAATTCATTAAAACAAGTGTCATCGCATCAGAAAGTTTACATTTTTTTTTTACTGAATGTACATTAAATCAAATTAAGCCAATACTATAAACTACAAACTTAACTACAAAAATATATTAAAATAATGATCTTTTTATCCATAATAAATAAATTCTGATATTTTATTAAGAACAAGTGCAATAACAATAAATTATGCAAGATAGGAATAATAAGAAATTTATCATAATTTCCATTTCTATTCTTTTGTTATAACTCCCAATTCTAATCTCAAAATTTAAAGAAAAGAAAAAAAAGGAAATCTAAATAATTTCTATTCATTTCGAATCCGTCCTCTTCGATCATCCTTTCAGCAACCATTCCCGACAAGTAGCATTTTCCTATTGCATTCCTCTGCGAAATAAGTCTACCTTTCTCGCAGGGAGCCCAGCATAAAAATTGAGATGGAGGAACTGTCGATATCAAGGTAATTTAGCCAGAGCAGTGAAGAATCGAGATCAATTTTTTATTCTTGTTCCCCGCCTTATTTTTCATGCGAAGTCATCCTTATTCGAAGAAATAGCAGAGTAATGCATTGTTGAAGAAATGGAAGCCGAAGTCTCTGCCCGATAAGGATCCAGAGCAAATCAGCGGAGAAAGCTTTCCAAGCGAATTCGCATGAGGAGATAGTCTGCGAAGGTCTCTTATTTGTCCTACTCGGGAGATAGGGGTGGGGTAGGATGAATAAAGCTTTTGTGCGGTTGAAGGGCTGCTTTAGGTTAAAAAATAGACTTGGTTTTTTGCTTATCCATGTGGAAATTAGATATCCATTGAAGTTACTTTTAATTTTGAATACAATTTGCAATCGAATATGCCACGAAATTACTTTTCATAAGCTAATTACATATTATTATTTTATACATAACGACAGCAGCTAAGCATATATGCTGTGAAATATACCTATGAAATTACACTTCATAAGCTATTTACATATTATTATTTTATACATAATGACAACAGCGAATTTGTATGAGGAGATAGTCTGCAAAGGTCTCTTATTTGATCTACTTAGAAGATAGGGGGGAGGTTGAATAAAGCTTTTGTGCGGTTGAAAGGCTGCTATAGATTAAAAAATAGACTTCATGCTTATCCATGTGGAAATTAGATATCCATTGCAGTTACTTTTAATTTTGTATACAATTTAGAAACGAATATGTCATGAAATTACATTTCATAAGCTATTTATATAATATTATTGTATACATAACGACAACAGCGAATTTGCATAGTATAAATTTGTATAGTATTTTCACAGTATTATTTTATGCATAATGGCAATTACGAATTTGTATGAGGAGTTAGAAGGCATATGTTTATTATTTGTTATATTTTGAAGAAAGATAAAAAAGGTTAAGAATAGTTAAAGTGGGTAGTTGAAAAACTGCTTGAGGATAAAAGATAAAACTTTGATTTTTGCTTATACATGTGGTGGTTAAGCGTCTATATTAATTACTAATTAGGAGTTAGGATGCAAAGGTCTCTTATTTGTCCCTACTTGAAAGAAAGGAGGGTTGGGGAAGGATGGATAAAGCTTTTGTGAGTTTGAAGGGCTATTATAGGTTAAAAACCAGATTTATTATTATATTGCTTATCCAGTGGAAATTAGATATCCATTGCAGTTATTTTTAATTTGAATATAATTCACAAGAGTTAAAAAATATGCTATGAAATTATATTTCATAAGCTATTTATATGTTATTATATTATACATAACGACAACAGCGAATTTGTATGAGGAGATAATCTGCAAAAGATCTCTTATTTGACCTAATTGGAAGATAGAGGGAAGGGGAGGGATGAATAAAGCTTTTAATTTTGAATACAACTTACAAAGGAATATGCCATGAAATTACATTCCATAATTTATTTGCATATTATTTTATACATAACGACAACAGTGAATTTGCATGAGGAGATAGTCTGCAAAAAGATCTCTTATTTGTCCTATTTGGAAGATAGGGGTAGGATGAATAAAGCTTTGTGTGGTTGAAGGGCTGCTTTAGGTTAAAAAATAGACTTTGTTTGCTTATCAGGTGGAAATTAAATATCAATGGCAGTTAATTTGAATACAATCAATATGTCATTAAATTGCATTTCATAATTTATTTACATAATATTAAATAACGAAGAATGATTTATATAATATTAAATTACGAATTTGTATGAGGAGTTAGGATGCAACTGTTTAATATTTTTGTAGTTATTTTAGTCAATAGTTCAATCTATTCAGTTCATGATTTGAGTTTGATTTCAAATACAAATAAAACAAAGCAATTGTTATAAAATATCTCATAAATGTTATGATTACATCAATAAATATATTATTCTACTGCTTTCAAAACAATCTAGCGAATGTTTGCATGGAGCTAAAACACAACTGTATGAAATACGCAACTAAAATGATTAATTTCTAATGTAAGCAGACATAAGCTCGTATTTATTGCATTACTCTTGAAAATTTGAAGCTAACCATGAATAACGCCATAACATTAGATTATTTTAAGCCACATAGTAATTTATTGATAGATTAAACAATATTCTAAATGGAATAATAGATCAGACATTAATTATATATTAAAAGCATCCAAATAATTAATTAAAATTTCTACACAAATTAAAAAAAATTAAGTGGTGTAGTGTTGTCGGTTATTTGTGCAGCTGGAATATAATTGGCGCGTGGTTGGGTTGAGACTTGAGACAGATTTGAGATAACAAAGCTTTTACAAGCGCACAAACACCACATAAACACCACAATTAAAGATAGACAATAGTTGACACATTTATAGATATATACTTACACATTCGTGTAAGGATTCCACTTCTAAGCCGAAACTAAAGTTACTCAGGTACACACTGGATCAAGAAATATACTTCCTCTCTGGGTGAGAGTCTGTAGGTCAACAAATACACAGAATTGTGCTAAATATAATTTCTCATGGGTTGAGTGATTATGAAAACGTTTCTCAATAGAAGCACGTGATTGCGAAGTTCTAAACGTTTCTCAGCACCAGCGCTGGTTGCGCTGTACGTCCTCTTGGGAAAGAGTCTCGATGCCTACTGATCATTTCTCTAGAACGCCACAAAGGGCGCTCTTGCAGGTGTAATAAATATACGTACAATTATACAAGAAGTAATTATTTTAGTCAATAGTTCAACCTATTCAGTTTTATGATTTGAATTTGATTTCAAATAGAAATAAAACAAAGCAATTGTTATAAAATATCTCATAAATGTTATGATTGCGTCAATAAATTGGATAGAATCAAAAATTAGATTGAGCACTGTTACAGTGGTAATTTAATATTTATTTTAATACATACCAGTTAAACTATACTTATAATTAAAAAAATGAATTTCACATTAATATACGACATTAGAGTGCTTTATATATTATTTTTAAAATAAGGATATTTTCTTTCGCATTCTAAAATACTCATAAAAAAACCTGAACATAAATTCATAGTAACTCTAGAATGCGAAATTAAAATAACTTTTAATTAAATTAATGATTAATCAGATCGATTCCTCAATCGGTAAAATAGCTAAAAAAGAAAATTATGTTTTCCTTGTATGAAAAATGCGTACTTTTTACCCAAACTCTATTAATCAAACTCCAACTCAAGACTAGCCTTCGCATTTAATTCCAGAAAATCCGTTAAAATGCTGGGAAGCATGAAAATAAATAGCCGAAGTGACAAGGACTTAAAACACGACTTTCCCCAAATGATTAAGTACTTTGAGAATACGAACATTTGTTAGAGGACAAGACAGTTGCCCTTCGATAATGATCAGCCTTACACAGCAGTACACAAAATTGATAAAAACTATTGGTTGAGATTATGTCGAACAGAAGAGCATGTGCAGCTAAACGATGAGCGTTAGATTGAAAGATTAGAGCCTGGATTTTAAATTGCTCAGCATTAACTCGCTTTAAAAGCTCTCCGGCGTAGATGTGCGGAATTAGAGCGAATTTATATGATCCCTCTATCAGCGCGATAGCTTTTTAAAGCACAAATTCGAGAGGTGTTTTTATCTGGAAGGGTAAAATCAGGCTGTTGGATTTAAGAGTAAGATATTTTATGGAAATGATTTTGAAAAAAAAGGGTTAAGACTTGCACAATCGACAATTTTGGGCCAAACACGGATTTTCCATTGAATTAATTCGTTGGATTGGTAGGCAAAATGGATGCATTCATGAATGTATGATACCATTCAGTAGTGTGGTTGGTTCATTCATATAATTTCAGTTTTAGAGTTTAGTACAGTAAAAGAAAAAAATTTAAAAGAATTACTTATAATTAGAACGAATTTGTATGTTCCCTCTATCAACGCGATATCTTTTTAAAGCACACATTCAATAGGTGTTTTATCTAAAAGGGTAAGATCAGGTAATTAGATTTAAAAGTAAGATGTTTTATGGAAATGATTAGAGGAAAAAAGGGTTAAGACTGTTCAATCGATAATTTTTGTGCCCGAGGATTTGCCATATTATTTCATTGGACTAGTTCACAACGTAGCTATATTGATGAATATATAATACTGTTCAATCGTTTAGTTTTTTCATTCATATAATATCAGTTTTATAATGATTAGAAAAATAGAAAATTAAAAAATAATACATGACATTATAAAAAACATTGTAGTGTGTAGGTTGTGAAGATCTGAATTGTAACAGGGTGGATGGGTAGTGATATGAGACACAAGTTTCAGTACACACAACTTTATTTACACTCGCGCAAACACCATACAAACTCCACAATTAAAGATAGACAATAGTTAACGCATTTATAGATATATACTTATACATCCGTGTAAGGATTCTACTTCAAAGCCGAAAATAAAGTTACTCAGGTACACGCTTGATCACGAAAATATACTTCCACTCTGTGAGAGTCTGTACGTCAATAGAAAGGATTGTGCTTAATATAATTCCTCTTGGGTTGAGGGATCACGAATTAAATATTTCTCAACAGAAACAAGTGATTGCATTGTTCTAAAAGGTTCTGAGCAATAGCGCTGTACGTCCTCTCGGGTAAGAGTCGTGATGCCTACTAACCATTTCTCCTAATAGCCACACAGGGCGCGCTTGCAGTGTATACCAAGCACGGATTTACAATGGTCATTTAATATATATTTGAACACATAAGAGATAAACTACACTCATATTTTTTCAAAAAATAAATTTAATATTAAGATATGACGTTAAAGTGCTGGATAAGTGATTTTTAAAATAAGGATATTTCCTTTCGCAATCTAAATACGAATCATAGAAAACCGAAACATAAATTCTTAGTAACTTTAGGATGCGAAATTTAAATACCTTTTAATTAAATTAATGATTCCTCAGACTTAATCGGAAAAATAGCTAAAAAGAAAAATATATATGTTTTTCTTGTATGAAAATGCCAGGCGTACGTTACACAAACTCTGTTAATCAAACTCCAACCTAAGACTAACCTTCGCATTTAATTCCAGAAAATCCGTTAAAATGCTGGGAAGCAGGAAAATAAATAGCCGAAGTGACAAGGACTTAAACACGACTTTCCCAAATGATTAAGTACTTTGAGAATACGAACATTTGTTAGAGGACAAGACAGTTGCCCTTCGATAATGGTCAGCCTTACACAGCACTACACAAAATTGATAAAACTATTGATTGAGATTACTGTCGAACAGAAGAACATGTGCAGCTAAACGATGAGCGTTAGATTGAAAAGATTAGAGCCTTGGATTTTAAAATTGCTGAGCATTAACTCGGCTTTTAAAAGCTCTCCGGCGTAGATGTGCGGAATTAGAGCGAATTTATATGATCCCTCTATCAGCGCCGGGATAGCTTTTTAAAGCACAAATTCGAGAGCTTTTTTATATGGAAGGGTAAGATCAGGCTGTTGGATTTAAGAGTAAGATATTTTATGGAAATGATTTTTGAAAAAAAAAGGGTTAAGACTTGCACAATCGACAAATTTTGGGCCAAACACGGATTTTCCATTGAATTAATTCGTTGGATTGGTAAGCAAAATGGATGCATTTATGAATGTATGATACCATTCAGTAGTGTGGTTGGTTCATTCATATAATTTCAGTTTTAGAGTTTAGTACAGTAAAAAAGAAAAATTTAAAAGAATTAATTATAATTAGAACGAATTTGTATGTTCCCTCTATCAACGCGATATCTTTTTAAAGCACAAATTCAAGAGGTGTATTTTCTAAAAGGGTAAAGATGAGGTAATTAGATTTAAAAGTAAGATGTTTTATGGAAATGATTAGAGGAAAAAAAGGGTTAAGACTGTTCAATCGATAATTTTGTGCCCGAAAGGGACTTGCCATTTTATTATTTCATTGGAGTAGTTCACAACGTAGATATATTGATGAATATATAATACTGTTCAATCGTTTAGTTTTTCATTTATATAATATCAGTTTTATAATGATTAGAAAAAAGAAAATTAAAAAATAATACATGACATTATAAAAACATTACATTGTAGTGTGTAGATTATGAAGATCTGATTGTAACAGGGTGGATGGGTAGTGATATGAGACACAAGTTTCAGTACACACAGCTTTTATTTACACTCGCGTAAATACCATTCAAACTTCACAATTAAAGATAAACAATAGTTAACACATTTATATACTTACACATTCGTGTAAGGATTCCATTTCAAAGCCGAAAATAAAGTTACTCAGGTACACGCTTGATCACGAAATATTCTTCCACTTTCCACTCTGTATGAGAGTCTGTAGGTCAATAGAAAGGATTGTGCTAAATATAATTCCTCTTGGGTAAGGGATCTCGAATTAAATATTTCTCAACAGAAACAAGTGATTGCATTGTTCTAAAAGAGAGTCGCGATGCCTACTAACCATTTCTCCTAATAGCCACACACAGGGCGCGCTTGCAGTGCATACCAGGAAGCACGGTTACAATGGTCATTTAATATATATTTGAACACACAAGAGATAACTACATTATTTTTTCAAAAATAAATTTAATAAGAATAAGATATGACGTTAAAGTGCTTGATAAGTGATTTTTAAAATAAGGATATTTCCTTTCGCATTCTAAAATATACGAATCATAGAAAACGGAAAACATAAATTCTTAGAAACTTTAGATGCGAAATTTAAATAACTTTAATTAAATTAATGATTCTTCACTAATCGGAAAAATAGCTAAAAGAAAAATATGTTTTTCCATGTATGAAAATGCGTGTTTTTACCCAAACTCTATTAATCAAACTCCAAATTACACTAACCTTCGCATTTAATACCAGAAAATCCGTTAAAAATGCTGGGAAGCATGAAAAATAAATAGCCGAAGTGACAAGGACTTTAAAACGACTTTCTCCAAATGATTAGTACTTTTGAGAATACGAACATTTGTTAGAGGACAAGACAGTTGCCCTTCGATAATGATCAGCCTTACACAGCAGTACACAAAATTGATAAAACTATTGGTGGAGATTATGTCGAAAAGAAGAGCATGTACGGCCAAGCTATGAGCGTTAGATTGAAAAAGATTAAAGCCTGGATTTTAAACTGCCGAGCATTAACTCGCTTTAAAGCTCCGGCGCAGATGTGCGGAATTAGAGCGAATTTATATGATCCTCATCAAGGCGATATCTTTAATTCCAGAGGTGTTTTTATCTGAAAGGGTAAGATCAGGTGTTGATTTAAAAGTGAGATATTTGATGGAAATTATTTAGAAAAAAGGGTTAAGACCTTTCAAACTAGAAGTTGTCCTGGAAAGAACTTTCCAGCTTTTCTGGTTAATTGACTGGTTCACAACATAGATGTAGATTGATGAACATAAAATAGTGTTCAATAGTTTGGTTGTTTTATTCATTTAATATCAGTTTTATAATTTATGATTAGTAAACGAGAAAATTAAAAACATGCATGACATTAAAAGCATTACGTTGTACTTCCTGTAGGTTGTGACAGCTCTGAAATGCAACATGGTGGTAGGGTAGTGTACTTGAGACACAGGTTTGAGGAGACACAACTTTATTCACACGCTTTTAGCACAAACACCATATAAACGCCACAATTAAATATATAGACAATAGCTACATATATTTAAAAGTATGTGTATGCTTTTCACATTCGTGGAAGGATTCAACTTCTAAGCCGAAATTAAAACTCAGGCACTCGCTGGATCCGAACATACTTCCTCTGAAGAGTCCAGAGCCAACACATAAGCAGGATTGTGCTAAATATAATTCATCTCGGAATGAGAGATTTGTGAACTAAATGTTTCTCAGTAGGAGTGCGTGATCACGCTGTTCTGCTAAATATTTCTACAAAGAAAGCAGGCGCCGGTTGTGCTGTACACGTCCTCTTGAGTCCATGATGCCCGCTGATCATTTCCCTGCTGCCGCTTCACAAGAATCTCTCTTCAGTTGGAAGCACGGTTGTAGTGGTAGGTTTCAATATTGCCTTAACATATAAGAGTTAAATTACACTTATAAATTAAAAAAACAAATTAACATTAACATATGACGCTAAATGATTTTAAAATAATGATATTTCCTATATTTCATTCTAAAATACGAATCATGTAAAAACTTGAAGAATTGAACTTTAACATGCGAAATTAAAAATATCTTTTAATTAAATTAATGATTCTTCGTAATTTAATCGGAAAAATAGTCAAAAAAGAAAATTATATTTTCCTTGTATGAAAAATGCCAGCCGCACTTCTTTATTCAAATTCTGTTAATCAAACTCCAACTCAAGACCAACCTTCGCATTTAATTCCAGGAAATCCGTTAAAATGTTGTGAAACAGGAAAATAAATAGCCGAAGGGACAAAGACTTTAACACATGACTTTCCCCAAATGATAAGTACTTGAGAATACGAACATTTGCGCTAGAGGACAAGACAGTTGCCTCTTCTTCGATACGATCAGCCTACAAATATATAAAGTACACAAAATTGATAAAACTATTGGTTGAGATTATGTCGAACAGAAGAGCCATGTGCAGTTAAACGATAGCTTGAGCGTTAGATTGAAAAGATTAGACCATGGATTTTAAATTGCCGAGTTGATTAACTCGCTTTGGGGCTTCCGGCGAGATGTGCGGAATCAGAACGAATTTATATGATCCCTCTCCATCAACGCGATATCTTTTTTAAAGCACAAATTAAGTAGGGTGTTTTTTATTCCGAAAGGGTAAGATCATTCCGTTGGATTTAAAAGTAAGATATTTCATGGAAATGATTGGGGAAGAAAAAAGGGTTAAGACTTTGCAAACGAAACTTTGTGCTAGAAAGAAACTTTCCTTTGTATTAATTCGTTGACTGGTTCATAAACATAGAAGTATTGGTGAATAGAAGTATAATAATGTTCAATAATTTGGCTGTGTCATTCATATAATATTAGTTTTATAATTATGATTAATAGAAGAGGAAATTAA
>BPLR01020050.1:0-28978 GCA_021605095.1 Caerostris extrusa
GTTTACAGGTAACCCCTTTCCCTCACTTAGCACCCGGCTATCTCCATTTAAATACATTATGCCATTCAATTAGGCCAATTTCCATAACAATTAAACGTAATCCGTCCCAATGTATTTAAATAATACTGTGATTTTTAAATAATATTCCTTCTGGTACAGATTTATTTACTTTTAAAAGCGTTTAAGCTTAATAATTTTACGTTTAAAAGCATTCATTCAATTATGTTAATTTACTTAGCAATTAAACGTAAATCCGTCTCAATGTTTTTAAATAACACCGTTTTTTTAAGAATAATACTCCTCGTGGTGCAGATTTATTAAATTATATAATAGCTACTTTACTACTATTTAGATCTTTTTTTTAATTATATAATAGCTACTTTACTACTACTTAGATTTTCTAAATTTATATAATAGCTGCTTTATCATTATTTCATTTGAAAGATTGCTTACAGTTACTTTTATGCTACAGTTTTCTCCTTATTTATTTTGTTAAACATAAAATGATTTCCACAGAGAACAATTGTTTCTATTAAAGTTTGAATGCGTTTTAATTTCGTGTAAAAACGATTCATGGAAAAATATTTATGTTCAAATTATTTTGTAAATAATATCTTTTATCAGTAAAAAAAAAAAATTCGAACATCAATTCCGTTCCAAATGCATTATTATTCTTACAGGCATTTGTTGGCAATGTTATACGTAAATCAGTCTCAATATTTTTAAATAACACATTTTTTTATATATATAATACTTTCTCTTCTGGTGCAGATTTATTAAATTATATAGTAGCTATTTTTGTCATTATTTTATTTGAAAGAGTGGTTTAAGGTTTGGTTTCTCCTGTCTTATTTAGTTAACAGAAACAGATTTTTATCGCAAACAATTGTTTCAGTTACTGTTTGTATGCGTTTTAATTTCGTGTAAAAATTATTCATGAAAAATGTTAATGATAAAATTCTTTTGTAAATAATATTTTTATCATTAAAAAATACCTCCGTTCAAATACAAAAAATTAAAATACAAAATCAATAAAAATCCATTTCAAATACATTATTATTCTTACGGGCATTTGTTGGCAATATTACCGGGTGTCTCTTTTAAAAGTATTCATTCAATTAAGTCAATTTACATAGCAATTAAACGTAAATCCGTCTCAATGCTTTTAAATAATACTCCTTCTAGTACAGATTTATTTACTTTTAAAAGCGTTTAAGCGTAATAATTTTACGTTTAAAAAGCATTCATTCAATTATGCCAATTTACATGCAATTAAAAAGTAAATCCGTCTCAATGTTTTTAAATAACACTGTTTTTTTTAATAATACTTCTGGTACAGATTTATTAAATTATATAGTAGTTGCTTTATCATTATTTATTGGAAAGAGAGTTTTTTTTTTTTTTTTTAAACAGTTTTTCTCCAGTAAGATTTACTTATTATTACTTACGCTTACTTATTATAATTATTGCTTAAACTTACTTACTTATTTCATTAACAGAAACGATTTCCAATGAGAACAGTTCTTCTATTACTGTTCTTTACTGCTTCTATTACTGTTTGAACGCGTTTAATTCTTATAAAAACGATTCATGGAAAAATGTTTATGATCAAATTCTTTTGTAAATAATATTTTTATCATTAAAAAATTTCGTGTATACAATTCCATTTCAAATACTATATATATTATTATTTTCATATACATTTGCTGGTGATGTTATAACATGATGTTATTTAGTTTATTAAATAACTTATATCATTATTGAAGTATGACTGTAAAATTTTATTCTAATATTGAGACTGCATTTCAATTTCCCCTTCCAATGTATAATTATATGGACATTAATAAAATCTGATGATCTTCGTAAAGATAAAGAATTTTTTATCTGAAAAAAAAAATGCAACGACATTATAATTTTCATGCTTTCTGTGATCTTTATTTACTACTGAAAAACGAGGAAATAATATTTTCAATGACTTTATCATAACGTATTATTGCCAATATTGGCAAAATAAACAATTCAGTTTTCATATAACTTTAAGATAAAAATTGAAAATTTATAATCAATAAAATTTTCATGCAGATTTTGAAAATTATTAAAAATATTGCTACTGTTTGTGATGAAGACTTTACGTCAAGTGATTTTTAAGATGTATAAAACACCATTAAAATTAAATGTTATGTTTTGTCTCTATATTTCAAGAATATTTTCCCATTTAATTATAATTTCAATAAGAAATTTCATGTTCATTTAATATGCTTGGCAAGCTTTTTCCCTAACGTCAAATAAATTTCAATAGTTGACACAAATGAAAATATAAATTGAATTTAAGTCCTTTTTGATTCATAATTTTCATATATTGACGAAAGCAATGTTAATATACTTTATATATATAAAAGATGAAAATTTTTATTTGATTGTTTATTCTCGATAAAAATGATATACATTTCTCAAATTAATTAGTAAAAATTTGGGTTTTTGAAGTGTTATTATGATATTTGAAGTTTTTAAAGTTATTAATTCTGTTGAAATTAAAATAAGTTTTTTTAAACCATAATTTATTGAAGTTTTTAAATTAGTTTGCCGGTTTAATTAAATACGAATCTGGTTCAAGTTTAAATACCTTTTCTGCCAGTGGTTTTATATGTAAATATGTCAGTGGTTTCTTTCTTATTTCATGCGAGATGTTATTTTCAATCATGCAAATCTAATAACTGAAATCCCATCGTCGTGAAGTATTTGACGATTTGTTTTGTAAATGAATACATCTCGAAAATACTCCACTATGTAAATTAATTTCACATCGAAGTTTTTTGTAATTTTTATCTATTATTATAAGAATGTACTTGCTTTTTAAAATTTCAATTATTATAATTCTAACAATTATAAAAAGTGAGATGTTTTATGGTTTGAGATGTTATGTTCATTCATGAACAGTAAAAAAAACAATGTTTATTTTCTAAAAATAAAAATCCTAAATTTGTAAAAATGAATTTTGATAGTTGAGAGAAAAACGAGTTAACTTCATTTGATGTAATAAAATTATCAAAAATTATGATATATTATTTGCATTTTACGTAAGTTTGATTATTCAAACCCTTTTTTAAAACATTTAGTTTATCTGTGTTTTAATGAATCCATGCTAATTTTATTCATAATTTTTTACAATGATATTGAATGATTGAAATGCACACATTCTAATCTAAAAAAATTTAACTCTTTTATTTGCTTAAATTTCATCAGATTTTAGAAAAATGAAAACATTTTATAAATGCAGAGAATTTGGAAATTTCTTCAGTAATATATTTCTAGTAATTGATAAATTTAGAAAATGAATATATATTTTTTTGAAAAAATCTTTTGAAAATACTAAAGAGTAAAAAAATACTGAAGAATAATAAACTCAAAATAGAAAATTTTATAAACAAATTTATATTTAAAAATAGAACTATTTTGGGAAAAAAATTAGAAATTAGAAATCAACACGAGTTTTAAAATAAATTACTTATTTATTGGAAAGGCAAAAAGATAAGAAAGAGACATAGAAAGAAAGATTTTCTTTATAGTAATAGAAATTTTAAAAATGCTGGTTAATCTCATAGAATAGGTTTCCAGATTTAATTAACATTAACATCAAAAATTTCACATAGAATTGAAATAATTAGTAAAATTTTTATTAAAAATACTTTCAATATTTTTGTAAAAAAAAAAAGATCTTGTTGAAAATAAATGAATTTACAAAATATGTAAAAAATAAATTTTGAAACAACTTCATTCTTCAATATTTTCTATTAATGACACATATTTTAAATTTTATTTTTGAAGAAGAACTTTTATATATAGTTTTAAGACAAAAACAGATGAATATCAAAATTATATTGAATACTAAAAAAAGAGAACTTTGACACCTCAATAGAAGATAATCACTGAAATTTTAAAAGGAAAATCTATTATTAAAATAGCTATTTTTCTGGAATTTTGAATAGGTCAACAAAAATATACCTCAAGCAAAACATTTTAATCAAAAATAGTCCTTTAATTGCTGAAAACAGTAGTTGAAGTTAGACATGTTTTCAAATTTTCTAATTGATATAAAATAAGCACAGCTATAGCTAATGAATTACTAGAAAATCAAATTTAAATTGTTAAAGAAAAAAAAATGTTGTTTTACACGTCTTGAGACTTTGACTCTTTTTAAAAGCACCAGCCTGCAATTTTTTACAGTATAATTTTTATAGTACGTGTATTTTCTTTTTAATTTTTTATTTAAAATTATCCATGAAAAAGCTGAATATTGAATGACATTTTTGAAATGTATTTGGTTTATTAATTCTTTTTCCTATTGCATTTTTCCTGTTTTATGTTATTATCCAGTTAATATTAAAAGTTTTTTTTCCAGTTAAATATCCAGTCAAGTTTCATACCTATTTATACATAAATTATTTAGTTTAAATGTCTTAAAAATTATTTTATATGCATATTATAAAAAATTGCTTAAAATACTTTTGAATATTCACATAAAATCCTCACATGATTAAAAAATATGCTTCAAAAAGTTTAACAATATAAAAATATTAAAATGTATTAAAATGTGCAAATTTATTATTCAAACAAATGGAAGTTTATTTCATAATGTATCCAAATTTTAAATAATATTTTTTTGAATAAATCTAATTAATATCTTAATAAGTTTAATTTTTTTTTAAGTTTATAGGTTTGAAATTAATTTTTTTATTTTAATAACGAAGAAAACTAAAATAATACCTTTACATAATAAAATAATTTAGTAATAATTTGTCTGCTTATCACTGCCATAATCAGAAGAAATAAAGAAACAATAAAATTGCTATTCAATTTGTAATTTATTTAAAAAATTATTTTCACGAATGCAGTTTATAGGTTTTAATTTCGATTATTTGCTTTTAAATTTTAATATAGATTATTTATTTCATGTGTGATACGGAAGATAGCTTTTAGTTATTTTGCTATGTATATAATATGTTAATTAAATTAATTTAGGTACTACTATATATATACCTAAATTAACTTAGTTTCATTTTTAAATGCAATTAAATTAATTAGTTGCATTTTTAATTTTTAAATATTAAAATCTTATCTAGACTTGCTTTGAAAAAAATATGTATCATAATGCTGCAGAATTCATGCAAATAGTATTGGTGCGGTCATACTAAATAAATATTTTATTATTATAAATGATACATTTAATAACATTATTTATTAATATAATTTACAATTCCAGCGAGGCGTAAAATCTTTGTCATGATAAATCACAAAAAAGTTGAAGAAAAATAGATGAATTCTTACTATTGAAAATTTAAACTAAAATAAAGATATTTAATTCAAAATAATGAAATTATATTATTCACTTCTTGTTTAGATTTTTAATAACATAATAAGTAAATTAAATGTAAATTAAAAATATTAATGATGTGCAAAGTGAGAATATTTTGTATATTTTTAGGAGTTTGAATACATGGTCTTGGAGCTGTTTTACGGTCATGTATATGACGAATGTACAAATGTTATTATATCTTATGGGCATTTGTATTAAAGCTTATATCATTTGTATTAAAAATGCCTTATCTAGATCACTATTGCAATGAAATCATTTAAATTGATTTCATTGAGTATTTAAAATTTCATTTTTCAAATAAGGTGCGAAAAATTACACCCTTAAGTAATACCACATACTAATTGGTATTACTTGGTAATTAATTGAAATTACTTTTTGCTAATAAATAGTTTCAAGCACATAAGCTAAAGCAGAAATCATGTTAAATAAGCAATGTACATTATTGTTAAAATTCTGTGTGTTATACAGTCAAATTCAAAATGAGTATTTCCTGTTATATATAGAAAGTAAAATATGCCATTTATGTCATTAGTTTTTATTTTATATTGACAAATATTTCATTATTCTGAATGCTTACGTCCGTGTCAAAATGCCACGCTTACAACGCATCAGCATAATACAATGCTCTTTTAATGTATGATGTTTTTAATAAGATGTGGAAATACCTCATTCAAGAATTGTTGATATTGAAACATCCTACTTCTATCAAAATGTTTTTATTTTATGATCTGCATTAATTTTCATAGATATATAATTAGTTTGGTGTCGATAATTGTTATTCAATTCTTAGAATTTAAACACTATAAATGTGAATAAAAGATTATTGCCATATATTTTAATCAGTGACCTTTTGCTTGTAAAAATGAACTAAGGAAAATGTGTTCCAGTTATCAGAAACAGAATTTTATTGTAATGGAAGTGCAATGATTCAAATATTAGCTTGCAATTTCGATTGTTCCTGCATTAGAAGTATCGAGTGAATTTATGATTTAGAAAATTTTATTTTGTGCAATTAAAAATGTTTTTACTTTTCTATCCTTGAAATTTCAAAGTTATTGAATGAACAAGTGCTATTTAATGAAATCTTTTGTAAGACATGATCATTCATGGATTTTGTGGGCCAAATTTATTTATTTTTAATTCGGATGTTGTTTTTCTTAATTCAAATTCCTTTTTTCTTTAGTATTGATTCTTTAGTATTCAAATTACTTTTTTCCTCTAGCTGACAACACCGATGCGAATTCTATGTTATTTTTACTTTGTGTTTTAATTTACGAGGCTCAATTGTGGACCATGTTCCTCGATTGTCCCTGGCGACTGCAAGCATGCGCGAAATGCCTGGCATCTTTGGAATCGCAATTAATTGTAGTCACGGTATTCAAAAATGTGGAAACTCGAAAGCCGATGGAACAATGTGTAGACGCGTATAGCATCGATAGTCTTGTTGACTGGTGGAATTTACTTATTTATTTCCATACTACACGCAAATGCAGATAAGTTTCCCATGAAAATCCTTCGCTGCATGACAGGAAGTTTTCTGGGTTTTTTTCTTCTCATACCAGAAGAGTATGAGGGTAGTTACCTCTAAAAGTCCTCACAAAAGACATTCTGTGTCCCTATCACCGTCGGTGGGCTGTTCGTGGTATCAGCAAAGCCCACCGATGTTCCTTAGCTTTCTAACTGATAGGATGCTACAGAGTCCTAAGTATGTTGGCGAGGTGTGGAGAGAAGAAAAAGAAAATACTGCTTGACTGCAGTGTTCCAGTAAACAATTACATCAGATAATCCTCCAGGAAAGTATTGATCCTCCATTTTCATAGGAAACACATACCAGTGTGCAGTCTATTCTAAATAGGAAACTTTGAAATTTGAAATAAAAAAAAAAAAAAAAATTCAGAACCGTAAAGGCGTAGGATCAGTGGAAACAAATGTAAAAATTAATCCCTTAACTGGTTATTCCAACGAGTATACTCATATTTGTATCTTTTAAGAACATCGAATTATAAACATACTCACCGGTGAAAATTAATTTTTAATTCTGGAATGAAACAAGTATTTTGAACTCTCTTGAATTACTCTAAAGCATTCATAAGTTCATTCGTGACATTGTACTACCACCTACCAATTTTTGTTCGAAATAAATGGGTATAAATTTTAATGGTGAGTCACATGTACTCGATCGCCACCATGCTAAATCATCATCTTCACCAATGCTCAAGAAAGAAATCGCCACCACAGAGAAAAATTTTTCTTTTCTACTCTGCTGTTGTCTCATGCACTGCATTTATCTCCTCATCTGATGTTTTTTCCTGATAGAGGCTTACGGCTATCTTGTAGCCAAGGAGCTTCGTTAAATACAAATTTGTTGTGTTCGTTGAATAAGAGAGGATTATAATTCTGATTTTAATATACAATCCGATTTCAATCCAAAATTTCAAATCAACTCAATTTTAAACGTGTTTTCATGCTGTTTTAAAGACATTTGAGTCAAAGGTTGGGGAGGAACTTTATTTTGCTTCATTCATCACTTATGACCGCATGCAGTTTTTTTTTAAATCAGTTAAAAGGAAGACATTTTGAGTGATAATTGCAAGGATGTGTTATGCAATGATCTTGAAGGCTCTGACAATGAATTAGAGGATTATAATTCTGATTTTAATATTTAATCCAATTTCAATCCGAAAATTTATAAAATGAATATTTATAGAGCATAATTTTAACGACGAATATTTTCAATTTTAGTAAAAAATTGTTATTAAACGAAACTCTATTTGAAAAAAAGCAACATCAATCGATCCATCAAGGAGTTAATGCAAAGCAAATATCAAATTTTATCTTTGAACTAGTTCTTCAAAACAATAATAATAATAATAAATAACAATACTAATACATCACAGATCAGATTATAAATACCATGAACTCTAGAACAGTCTCGTATTTTAAATCTTCACTGAAACAAGTAATATAAAAATAATTTTTTTTAAAGTCAATTCCTACTTTTTTCACTCTATTGCAGAAAGTCCTTTATAAATAATTTTTTTAAGTTTATCTGGCGCCATCTATTGGTAGATATATGCAACTTAAATCAAAAAAAAAAACTAAAATTAATTAATTAAATTTAATGACTGAATGAATATTTGAGAAAACTGTACTCACATTCAATGTCATCCACTACAAGTTAAAAAAAATTGTATTTGAACTTAAGTGGATGAATAAAAAGTACTTCATGAACGATTGAAAATTTGAACAAGATATATAGGGAGAGTGTGAGTTAATAGAAGGAATTGAATGAAGACATGAGTGATAAATGCAGGGATGTATTATGCAGTGATCTTGAAGGCTCTGGCAATGAATTAGAAAGATTATAATTCGGATTTTAAAGTGCAATTCAATTTCAATCCAAAATTTATAAAATAAATATTTATTGAACATAATTTTAACACCGAATAATTTCGATTTTAGTAAAAAAAAAATTATTATTAAACGAAACTGTATTTGAAAAAACAACAACAATAGCTGATCCATTAAGAAGTTAATGCAAAGCAAATATTACATTTTAACTTTGAACCAGTTCTTCAAAAAAGTTATAAATAACAATACTATTGCATCACAGATAAGATTGGAAATGGCATGAACCCTAGAACAGCCTTGTATTTTAAATCTTCACTGAAACAAGTATATATAAAAAAAAAAATTTAAGTCAATTCCTACTTTTTTTCCACTATTATTGCAGAAAGTCCTTTATAGATAATGTTCATTCATTTTTTTTAAGTTTATCTGGCGCCATCTATTATTAGATACATGCAACTTAAATCTAAAAAAAACTAAAATTAATTAATTAAATTTAATTACTGAATTAATATTTGAGAAAACTGTATCAACATCCAGTGTCATCCACTACAAGTTAAAAAAAAAAATGTATCTGAACTCGAGTGGATGAATAAAAGCATTTTTATGAACGATTGAAAATTTGAACAAGATATATATAGGGAGAGTGTGAGCTAATCAAAAGAATTGAAAAAGTAATAAATAACAATACTATTGCATCACAGATAAGATTGGAATTGCCATGAACCCTAGAACAGCCTAGTATTTTAAACTCCCACTGAAAAAGAGAGTTTCTCCAAAAGCATTTCACAACAAGTTGACTCCCGCTAGACATTTTCCTGTCTTCAAATGCATTCATATTAGTATCAGAAAGAAGAAATCGATGTTATCGTTCAAAGTTTAATAATGCACTCCTTCAGTTTTTGAGATTCAACATCCAGCAGAAATTCTCAATGGAAATTCAGAAGAAGAAGAAGAAGAAGACAAAAAAAAAAAAAAAAATGGTGCAATACTTTTGAGAAACCATCGCTTTTGAGAAAATTTTGATCATTTCCTTCTTATTCAATGCGACATGAAAAATGTTTCGGTTTTTCATTAAAAGACTCGTCTTCTTTCTCTAGCTTCTTCTTTTCTGTTATTTTTGTGCTTTTGTGTCGTCAATTTTTGCTACGAAGGCACAATTGATGTTTGTTTTGCTTAAAGAAAATTTCGAAATCTCTCAGATTTTGGGGACTGTGTCGTGTGCTGCTGTTTTGATAGCAACGATGTAGAATAACAGCGATAATAATATCCGATATTCTTTTTTTGAGTTTGCTTTGTAAAGAACGTTAGTGTTTCTTGTATACCCTCTTGAAAATGCGTCAGATTATTAATATTTGACGCTTTTTGATGAGTTTTATTATTGTTCTTTTTTTTTTCCCGTCAAATGATTCAATTCTTCTTAAGTCGCCAACAAAAGGCTAAAAAATGACTTTTAAAGAAATTTTTTTAAATTAGGTTTCAATCTAGTGTAAAGTTAATTAAAAAAATTTGTTCCATTTGCCACCTAATGCATTTTTTTAAATTAATAAACGAAGATATATTATGGCATGATATTTCATCGTCATCGTATTGTTCGCATAGTAACTTTCTTAAATGATCATGTGCAACGCAAATGTGAGTTGGTTATCTTTAAAAGTGTTTCAAATTAGGTATTTATTTATTTTTACTTTGTAAATAGAGGGCCTGATGACCCCGTGTCTTGTGCTCTGAAGCTGTATCACAAGTTTAAAAACTGTGGTTATGCTAGTGGAGAATGGAAGGAACCCACGGGAAAAGTTTTAGAATCACTTAAAACAATCTTATTGTATTCACTAAAAAAAAAAAAAATGTTTGTATATCTTTTATATATCATTTGGAATGGTACTAGGAAGCTGGGTCTACAGTATACCAGACAGGATCTAGTGAATTTTGGTCGGAAAATAAAGTGCTGAAACTGAGAAACCCAAACATGCAGTTTTCTGAATTGAATATCATCTTCCCTAAGTTTGTCTTAAATAGGATGGTAACAGTACTGAGAATTACGAAGCTACTCATTTTAAAAGCAGCGATTGCATTACACACAGCCAACGGAAATTGAACCTTTGTTCTTTTATTCCCTAGCTAATATGTACTTCCACTATGATAACAAATTTGTTTTAGCATACATTGAAATTATTACAATTACAAATGAATTGCATTTTCATAAAAAATGTAGTCTTATAATTCTGTGAGGCGACAATTTATGCTCATATAATACACCCTTTTCTTTACCTTATTATTGTCTTTATCTTCTTGTCTAAAAATGTCTTTGTAAATGCATTGAAAGTTCAGTTATTAAATAACGAAAGATAGTAATTCAAAAGTTATTTAGAATTAAAATCGTTACTTGATGTCCACATAAAATTATGCGTAGAATTTTTTTGAAATTATTTTATTGCTTAAATTATAAATTTTTAAATTTTCTATTATTCAATTGTTATATTAATTTTTTTTTAATAACAAGTGATTATAAAGTAAAAACCATTTATTTTTGTCATTATATATAAATGAATTACAAAATATGCACCACAAAATAAAACTAATAAGTTATAAGTATAAAATAATAAACCTAATATCATTATTTACAAGAAATGACAAATCTCTTTTATCTCTGGTCGCAACTATCGCCCAATTTGTCGCCACATGTTACGTAACTTGACGATATTTAGCATTTTACATAATACATAAATGTCCAGTATTATAAGACAAATAAACTCTTAAGAAATTGAAATTATGAAGCAAAATTAAATAATTAACTATATTATGATAGATGATAGATGATTCCACAATGTAAAGAGAAAAAAAGTGAAATAAACATAAGCATATTACCACTTATGCAATGCGGAAAATGGTTTTCTCAAACAAATTTATTATTTGTTTATAGCCAATTAATAAGTAAGCAAACAATATAAATCTTGTTGATTGGTAATTGTTTATTTACATTTATGAACATATGTATCATTGAGATGTTACTATGAAACAGTCATAACAATTCAAAATTTGAAAATGATTTAAAATACGGTTATCAATAAAATATTAAAAAATTGTTAGACAATGTTTTTATTTGCAAAGCTCTTTTCAATTAACAATTTACACAAAAATAAACTGTGTGTATTTTTGTGTAAATCTGTTAAATCAATCTTTGACTGGATATAGCCATTGATTTTGATGGCAAGTAAAGCAAATCTTTCTGGTGTTCAAGTGCTGTAAATTCAAAGAAAGAAGAATTCCTCTTATTAATTGTATATTTTTTACTTTATAAAAATGTTGATGTTTATAAATATCTATATATCTATTTTTTCTCTTTGCAGAGCCCGCTTACAAAGGTGCCTGGGGTTCTCCCTCACCGACACAAGCGCAAGGTAAGATTTCATTGTACTAGTCCCAACAATGTATAGTACAGTACTAGAATATACAAAGTATGTAGTAGACTTTCGGAAGACACACAATTCATATTGGGATTTTTTTGGTGGGATAATTAAAGCTTCTGTTTGACTTTATTTCTGTCTCTGTAATCGAATTGCTCATTAAGAACTTGGAACATATTTTTATCTATAAAATTTAAGAATTTTTAATTCAAATTGCAATAAATGAATTTCATATTAGAGCTAAAATAAATTATTAAATTTTAAGAATAATGATGGTTCCCAAAAACTAAGGAAAAAAAAATCTATTGTTAAACATTTTATTCATTGGAATTTAATTTAATTACAAAAAAACATTAATTAAACATTTATAAATTACCCGTAATCGAAAAACAATTAGCTTATTTTCTGTATTGAAATACGCACCATAAAAACATAGTATGATTCTGATTTCAATATGATCAGCATCATCTGATCTGATCTTCTTCTGATTTCAATATGATCAGCTTCAATGCGAAGAATGGCAAATTCTGAAAGCTATAGAATCATGACAACAATGTTCAATGCTCAAAATCATGTTTCTATCTAATTAGTTTCCAATAAAACCTGTTGATGTATCAAAGCAGTTCAAAGACTCGTAGACTGTTTAAGTGCAGACATTCGTGACAAACATTTCTTCCCACGGTACATCCCCTAACCAAACATATATTTCATGGATATGACAGGATTAATAGTAAGTTCCCAACCCCTACCAGATTCTATTGATTAATATCTAATACTAATATTTAAAACAGCTGCACAATGTTTCCTTAATTTTTTGGAAACCAATGTGTTTATATATGACATATTAAGTGATTTCCATGCAAATTAAATAATTCATAGGTATGAATTTCTTTTTTTGAATTCCATTCCTGAAATCAATAAAATGACTTGACTTTATGATATATAGAAGAACACTTTAACTTGTCATTGATACTATTTTTAGATTTGTTTTTAGTCTCTCTCGACTAATCATGACAAATTTAAAAATAAAATAAACATAAAATAAAAATACATGTTATTCAAATGAGAAAAAAACTAATTTTTACAAAATGTGTTTCGAAAATTAAAGATAAGTTTAATTTTGTTTGTAATGTTAAAAGGAATTTTTGTTAATAATATTTGAATTATATTAAATAAAATTCAAATATTATTAACAAAAATTCCGAATAATATTAGTGATATGAAATATGTCTCCTTAATTTGTTGCCACGAATACGTCAGCTTGTTGTTGTTGTGCTATCAGTTATAAAAATTCTAAAGATATCTTAAATATATTACAAAAAGAACGCATAATAATAGGTGGAATGGGAAAAATTTAAGATACTAATGCTAAAACTACGCAAACGTTAAATTAAGTCAACTCAAAAAATAGTTTCACAATAGTTTAACTGAAAATGTTAATAAATCATTTTAAAATGTATCATTAATACATTTTAAAATGATTTATTAAAATGAACAAACCGATAGATTTTTCTACAGATCTATTCATGTATAGATTATAAGACATGTAATGTATTTAGATTATAAGGAGTGTGCATAGATTATATTATCCGTTTATTCAAGCTTTTGTAGTAGTAATGTTACAAATTTCCATGAAAATTTAAATTACTGAAATGAAAAATGAAATACTTATAGATAATACAGTCATAATTAGCTCTCAAAAATTATTTGTAACTTAAGGGTTCTTATTTTGAAACTCGATTTCTCATTTTATTTCTTGCTTTCTGACCAGATCTCTTTATAAGTAATTCTTGCTTCAAAAGAGAAAGAGGCTGATTTTAAGTGAAAACAAACGAGAAGTAGAATCTGAACTATAAATTACAAATAGTTTGAATTCTATTTAAATACAAATTAAGTAGAATTTTAAGTGTTGCCCGTGCTATTTACAGGCCCCCCGGTTTGATATCTGAGGATTTGTACTCACTAATTACTACTTAATTAAACCAGGGGTGACCAACCCCAATGATCTTGCAGGCCACTTTGGAAATGCATCCCTAACTCCGCGGGGCGCATATAAAATTATATATCCTCAAATTAGACTTGGACTCACTATAGACATTTTTTGGAGTGAAGATTGGAAACATAATGAGTTATTATTTTTGTGTTTACTATCATTCTTGCATGTAAACACAGATAATATAATAATAATGATACCAAACGCACGTTGTAAAAGAAAATAGATAGCAGTAAAAATGAAATATAAAAGAAATCAAATGAAATCTTAAAAAATATTTATATTACTTGTGTGATATTTGTTTCTCCACTCTTTCACTTAGCTTTTGCAAATCGATTTCAATTTGGGTATCTTCTCATGTTAATGGGTTTTGCAGGTTAGCGTCCGTTATGTTTGTGTTTGACCAAACACTAATTGGTATTGGCATTTGCTTAACATCAATGCCAATTGGTGGTCAATAACACAATTAGTGGTATTGACCAAACACGAACACCAAGTATTGTGCTTGGTCAATTTTCCTTTTAGAAAAAAACGTTTCGCAGGTGTACGTTGAAGAAAAGCGCTGACAACTTCAACTTAAGTGTTTAGTTTGCTCTGCTATCAAGTATGCGTATCTACGGATGGTCAGTGCGACATTGAAGTCACTTAAAGTGAAACATAAAAACTATTATATTAGATGTTCCAGGATGCGTGCGTATCATGAGTTCACAGAATATAATTTAATTATTTTGCGAACTTATAACTGCAAACTCATAAGTAAAACAAGCAATATATACCATATATTCGTAAGAATATTATTTTAAAATCAAGTTAATTTTTTCTCATAATTTCGACAGTTAATATTTGAATATAGGGATGCACACATAATGTATTTTTAATACATTGGTGTTCCTACTTTGGCCCTTTTTAAAATAAATCTATTTTGTAAAAGTGTGATAAATCTCATGGGGCGGAAAAATATTCGAGGTGGGATGTGGGTTGGACACCCCGGTATTAAACCCTCTAGACGGACATTCAGCTCCAGAAATTTAAAAACCCTACATAGACTCGAGAAACAATTGCAACAATTAAGGTGCCTCTGTACTCCGTATTACTTTTATCTTCTTACCTGGGATCTGAGATTGAATGCCAAAATGAAATCAGTCCCGAGATCCGAAAAGAATTATTGCTGACAATCGTGCCTATTTGGTCTTGGAAGCCAATTAAGATCCCACCTGATTAAAGAAGAACTAAAATTTTACTGTATAAAACTCTCATAAGACCAGTGCTAACATATGCACCTGAAACATGGTCACTAACAGCAAGAAAGGAGGCAAATGTTGGCAATCTTTGAAAGAACAGTGCTACGAATTATTTTTGGTGGTATCAATGTCAATGGAAATTGGCGAAGGAGATACAATTTTGAATTTTACAAAATTTTTTAGAGATATTGACATTCTAAAATTCGTTAAACTGAACAGAAGGAGATGGGCCGGTCATCTTATGAGAATGAAAAGTGATAGAGCTGCTTTGAGGGGTTTCAATGTAACCCCTTTTGGACAACGACAAAAAGGAAGAAAAGAGATGAGTCGACTGTTTAGACTATTTTATGTTATTATGATCAAAAACTGTGATTTTAATGTTATTATGATCAAAAACTGAAGGTCCACTGTTTAGACTCTGATTTTAATGTTATTACGATCAAAAACTGGAGATTCACTGTTTAGACTATGATTTTAATGTTATTAAGATCAAAAAATTGGAGGTCAATTATTTAGATTCTGATTTTAATATTATTAAGATCAAAAACTGGAGGTCCACTGTTTAGACTCTGATTTTAATGTTATTAAGATCAAAAACTGAATTAAGTCCCCTGTTTGAAGGTCCCCTGTTTAGACTCTGATTTTAATGTTATTAAGATCAAAAACTAGTGAGATCTACTGTTTAGACTCTGATTTTATTGTTATTAAGATCAAAAACTGGAGGTCCACTGTTTAGACTCTGATTTTAATGTTATTAAGATCAAAAACTAGTGATTTTAATGTTATTAAGGTCTACTGTTTAGACTCTGATTTTAATGTTATTAAGATCAAAAACTGGAGGTCCACTGTTTAGACTCTGATTTTAATGATTTTAATGTTATTTTAAGATCAAAAACTAGTGAGGTCTACTGTTTAGACTCTGATTTTAATGTTATTAAGATCAAAAAAACTAGTGAGGTCCATGGCCTGATTTTAAAGTTATTAAGATAAAAAAACTAGTGAGGTCCATGGCCAAGAGGAGAACAGCCTGGCTGGATCTTTTAAAGATGGGCTGTCGAGCCAGTTATGATGATGATTACTCTTATCCGAGTACAGGGTCCTAAATCCAACCGCTGACCAAACGATTCCTGACCGCCACCCACTCAATCTGAGGGCATCTTCCTCTCCCATCGATCGCCGAGAGAGCCGCAGGTGCAAGCGATATGCCGGCACGAAATTCGGTTTGCTCAGCCATTGTCTGCGAGCCACAAACACGCCAATGGGATTGAGGAAAGGGGTGTGCTCTAGCCCCCAGACGAGAATTTGCCGCTTCCTTTTGATAAACCGCTCGTTGCTCCCCCCTCCCCACCTCCAAAAGAATCGTCTGAGCTCGTTAAAAGTGTTTTATCATCGAGTTAAGGCGGTAATGAGGCGCGATTCAATCAAGTGAAAATCGCAAATGAAATTTTCCCACTGCCTTTGTGTGTGTTTGGATGCATTTGCAATGCGATGAGATCATTTACGGGAACTGTAACTGGAGAGTTCATTTCGGTTAATAAATAACTCTCGAAATAGGGCTTCAAAAATGTATTCATGAAAATGTATTGAAAAATCTGGTTTCTCTATTTGGTAGATTTTATAAAATTGTATAGTTACATAATTAGTTCTTTATAAACGGAAGGTATTAATTAATCCAGTCACAATTAATTCTTGAATACAAAATTTCACATTAATAATAGTAATAATAATAATCTGGTAAAACATTCAGTCTCTGTATATAATCAGTTTATCAGTTGTCTGATTTAAAATTACTCGAAGATTGCTATAAAATTAGGTGAAAAACTGTATCAGAGACATTGAATTTTCTTTACAATAGTTTCATAAAAATATAGTATATCATAAAATATTGTATAAAATATAAATAAACATATTGTATATAATAAAATATAGTATATCACAAAATTACTATGGTTTTGTTCTTTATAATTATTTTTATTAATTAAAAACTACGTTCTCATAAAAAACCCATTGAGTAGAATGCGAGTTATTAATGTAATAATTATCTAATTTTACATGATTTTGATATGAGTAGCACTATAGCCTTAAATAGTTTTATATCTGTAACTGTACTGTAGTTTCGTAAAAAAATGAATAATCAATAATTTAGTTAAATTAGTTAAAAGCCATGTTCTCATAGAAAACGCATGAAGTAGAATTTAAGATTTTAATCTGATAGTTAGTTGACTTTAACCAGTTATTTTGATATCAGTACACTGTAGTCTTATGTCGTTTCATAAAAATGATCAAATTATTAATTTTTATTAGTTTAAATCTATTTTCTCGTAGAAAGCGCATTGATTAATTTAATAGTTAACTTGCTTTTACAGATGATTTTTTACGGTAGTACTATATCTTCATATAATTTCATAACTATAACCTATTATAGTTTCATAAAAATGATTAAATAATATTTAAAAAATAAAAAGCATTTTAATTAAAAAACCCATTAAATAGAATGGCAGATTTTAATTTTTAGAATTAACTGGTTATAATACATAATTTTGATATCAGTATCAGTGTAACTATTTGGAATTTTAAATTTTCACTGGAATTGTTTTGATATTAGTATGAAAATGTAGAATAATACTACATCAGACAACATTTTTCGATGGAGTTAGAATTCTATAGTGTTGTTTAAAAGTTTCCAAGTTGAATATTAAGACTTCAAAAATAGAGAGTACATTTGAAGGAACTAATTGTGTCCAAATCAATTTCTGCCGAACAACACCATTAATGATATTATAATTTCATAACAAGCATTAATAACGGAAAGCCTTCTAATTTTATAATTAAATGTTTTTAAGAATTTTATTTCTTTTACTGTTTATAGAAAATATATAAGTCTAATACCTAAGTTTTATGCACTTTAAAAATATTCAGTTACTTGTTATTGTTATTATATTAATATCAAGAATAGAAATCATGAAATAATATATTAAAACCATTTTTAAATGACTGTGCATTTACTTTTAAATCCTATGAAATATAAAATTATAGTTCATTATATAAATGTATTCAAACTTTTACATTTTGAAAATACACTGAAGTGACAAAAGTCATGGGATACCTCTTAATATCGTGTCGGCCCTCCTTTCGCCCGGCGAAGTGCAGCAACTCGACGTGGCATGGACTCAACAAGTCGTTGGAAGTCTTCTGCAGGAATATTGAGCCATGCTGTCTCGATAGATGTCCCTAATTGTGAAAGCGTTGATGGTGCAGGATTTTGGGCACGAACAGACCTCTCGATGATGTCCCATAAATGCTCGATGGGATTCATGTCGGGCGATCTAGGTGGCCAGATCATTCGTTGGAATTGTCCAGAATGTTCTTCAAACCAATCGCGAACAGTTGTGGCCCGGTGACATGGCGCATTGTCATCTATAAAAATCCCATCGTTGTTTGGGTACATGAAGTCCATGAATGGCTGCAAATGATCTCCAAGTAGCTGAACATAAGCATTTCCAGTCAATGTTCGGTCCAGTCGCACCAGAGGACCAAGTCCATGCCATGAAAAAACAGCCCACACCATTACGGAGCCACCACCAGCTTGAACAGGGCCTTGCTGACAGTTTGGGTCCATGGCTTCGTGGGGTCTGCGCCACACTCGAACCCTACCATCAGCTCTTACCAACTGAAATCGTGACTCATCGGACCAGGCCACGGTTTTCCATTCATCTAGGGACCAACCGATATGCTCCCGTGCCCACGAGAGTCGCTGCAAGCGATGTCGTTCTGTTAGTAAAGACACTCGAGTCGGTCTTCTGCTGGAATAGCCCAAGAAAGCCAAATTTCTCCGCACAGTTCTAACAGACAAGTTCCTTGTACGTCCCACATTGATTTCTGCGGTTATTTGACGCAGTGTTGCTTGTCTGTTAGAATTTACGACTCTTTGCAGACGTCGCCGGTCTCGGTCGTTAAGTGCAGGCGGTCGACCACTGCGCTGTCCATGGTGGGATGGTATGCCTGAAATGTCATACTCTCGGCACACTCTTGACCCAGTCGATCTGGGAATGTTGAATTCCCTAACAATTTCCGAAATGGCATGACCCATGCGTCTAGCTCCAACTAACATTCCGCGTTCAAAGTCTGTTAATTCTCGTCGTGCGGTCATCATCACGTGAAAACCTCTTCACATGAATAACTTGAACAGAAATGAAAGCTCTGCGAAAGCACTGCGCATTTATACCTGTTCTACGCGATGCTATTGCCATCTGAAAATGTGCATATTGCTATCCCATGACTTTTGTCACTTCAGTATAAAGTGCAGTACAGATGAATATACAGATTAATTATTAAATAGCTAGACTGATATAACACGGACTACCTGATGGTAGAAATGTATCTCCATTTATGTTTTACACTTCATACATACATAGCATGGGAATATTTCTAATAATTTTTTAAAATGTCTTTCTGATAACAGTTCTATTATTTTGGTTTAGGTAAATATTCTTCATTTGTTCTATGCTTATTAAACTCAAATTAATTCTTGAATGCGTTCAATACCAAAGTAAAATTTTCCCTAATAGAATCCCAAAAACTAGAAAACAACTAATCATTTCAATCCCCGCCTACAATCTTAGGTAAATAATTTCACAAAAGACTAAGAGAAATATTTAAACTAACATTCAATAGTTTTTCCAAGACCTAAGAGAATCAAAATTTCTTAAGATCACCACATATCATTCATTTTTTACCAGCGGTTTTTTATAAATCGATTGACCATTACCATTTTAATCCACTCCCCCTGTTTTCTTCTTCATTTTTCTCTTTACTTTGACAAAAAAAACCCCTCTAAATTATCATGAGTTGTTTTCTTATTTTGTCTCTGTATAGCTGTAAGAAAATTTTTTACTTCCTTAAAAAATTTTAAAATACTTACTTTTAAAAGTTTAACTGAAAAAGCTTTTTAATTCGGAATTCTCTATTCTGTCATTCTATTTTCATCCGAATAAAGTGCTTAAAATTTTTATTTTCATTAAGATTTTACTTGGATTTTTAATTCTTATATTCAATAAATATTAAAATTAAAAGTATGGGAATGGATGTTCTCTACACACACACACCATATACCCTGATAGTGTCTTTGTTCTATGTTTAGGTTTGTATTTCTTTTCTTTTATTGTGTCTTATTTTCATTAAATATTCCATATTGCCTAAGGTGCATATACTAAGTCAATTTAAAGCAATTAAGTAATTTCAAAATTAAGTAATTAATTAGGATTTTCTAGAATTGCCAGAAAGCATTATGATGTTACTTAACAATTTTTTTTTTTAAATTTAAAATTAACATGAATTTATTAAAATAATTTATCAGGGTAAATAATAATAAACAAAAGATATGCTTAAAAGACATTTCATGACGATAAAAAAAATCTTACAATTTTTTCATATACTATACATAGTAAGGGTTTCGGGCCTGATGACAAAGCGATTAGAGCTCTGGTGCTCTGTGCCACATGGTACGAGTCCCGGTGGTTCCATGGATCTTTGTAGTGGTTCGAATCCACTTTAAACCGAAGGTCCCGGCCAAATATGACTATTGAGCGTAGGGCCGACAATTCAATCTCGTAAAAAAGAAAGCATCTCCTGTTTCGAAATCGCATTAGGTAGATGACCTTGGCCCACAAAAAGGCTGTTGCACCAATGAGGAAGGAATAATAAAGGCTACAGTATGCATATATATGTAGGACATGTGGCAATTACCATCAAATAATAGAAGTTAAAGAAGTGCTCAGTTTAACTTCAACGGCCTCAGACAGATTGCCTTTGTTGCAGATTTTATTATGATTGATTCTGATTTATTTATGGTTGATTCTGATACTGATTCTGATTATTATGGTTGATTATGATTATGATTTATTGTGGGGGATTCACAATTTTATAATCAACTTGGCTATCTCTAAAGGCATTAGTTTTTACGTTGTTATCTGTACTTCGCAGAATTGATGAATATAATTTTTGCATACTATATTTTTTCATCACAGCATACTAACGAAAACCTAATCGACATATAAGACTAATGTTATGTTTAGAGCAACTGAAGCACGAATCATTTAGCTCTAAAAATAAAACATAATTTTATATAGCAGCTCAAGAGTTAAAAAAGATCTCCGATTTCTCGCTGTGTCGAAAATATACATCTCTATTTATCCGTACTATCGCCTCGCACTAGGTTGCGACTCATTTAGTAGGATTGATTCATTGTAAACTGCAACTGATGGTCTTCTTTGAAATCATTACCGGTTTTTTTATTATTCGCCTGAAATTTATAAAGAAAGAAAGCATAAAAATGTAATTAATTTTAGGTGACTGAGATTGATATTTTCAAGTGTTATGAAATTATGGCCCAAAGATTCCCCAAAAGATTATGGCCCCCATTCTAAACTCAATTATTCCCGTTTGATGTGAATCGACAATTTGCTAGATTTCGTTGATTATTTTAAACAGATTTCCTTTTTTACAGAAAAAAGGAAGAATATTGCAATTAATCAGTTTAGTCAGTCAATTAGTCAATTTCAATCATTTATTTCTCAAGAAAAAGAAATCTTTCAACTGCAATCATTAAACTCTTTCACGGTTTGTTGTGCAGAGAATGTAAAAATGCATTAATTTTAACAAACCGATATTTTAATGAAATTATAATCCCCCAAAAAATGTGCCAATATCAAATGTCATTTGTTTATTGATAGAAATTCAATTAGAAGACACATTTACTCAAAAAATTGCAATTCAATGTCGTTTTTTTAAAAGTATCAAGTTTATTGAAAAAAGAAGAAAAAAAATTCAATGTCTTTTTTAAAAAAAAATAAAAAACAAATAAAAATAGTCGGTACCCAATGCATGACTTGGTTTGTCGCTTTACGGTCATTTTCTGTACGCTTTAGTCTAATTAGACCAGAACTTACAGTTTAACGCGGATTCGAACCACTCACAAACATCCATGCCATCGTCAGGATTCGAATCTGAAAACCTGTGTTACCAAAAGCCAGAGTGCTAGCCAATTGGTCTAGACCGCCCCCTATACATGAAGATCATACAGTTGACTGTGCTATTTATACTACAAGAAATATCCTTTCGCAGATAGATATAACTCTGCAGACAACATCGTTTTGCAGTAAAAAGTGCGTTAAATATCAAATTCAAATATGATTTATATTATTCAACTATTTATTGTAAATTTAATTAACTTTTCAGTCATTTTTTCCGTATTATAACCTTTTTCTTAAAATGCCTGAATGGCCGAGTGACTAGTGCTCTGACGCTCGATACCACAGGTTTCGGGTTCCAGTCCCGGCGGTGCCATGGATATTTGTAGTGGTTCGGAATCCACTTTAACCCGTAGGTCTCGGTCTAATATGATCGTAGAGCGTTGTGGAGGCTTTGTTACTCCGCGTCCGTGGCTTATCTTCAAGTGACACGAGCCCCTGGATAATGCAAAGTGAGTAACGTCTGTGCAGCACTTGCCTTAAGGCATAAAAGGCAAAGTGTTTGAAGTGAAGAAAGTGTCTAAGAGATTGCTTGCTGCATTAGAAAGAAAAAAAAAAAACATTTTTCTTACATTTTATGTCAAAATATTTAAAACAAATATCGTGTTTGCATAGTTGTATTTCATACATATCATCAAGCCACTAAATTTCCACTTGATTTAATGTAGTTCAAAAACTTCAGTGTTATTTTTAAAAAAAAACCTGTTGTGGTTTCCAAAAAGACGATCTCCTTTTCATTGATTTGTTGAGAATTTTATGAAATATCCACACACACACACACAAAGGCATCCCTAGTGATCGCTTTAGTATTTTTGAAGTGATTGACATGATGTATGAATTAACTCTGGGTGAATCATAGCGGCAGCTTTTGACTCGTGAGACGTTTTATTCATATATAGAGTAAGCAATCTACTTACATTGAAGTATAGTAATATAGTACTACCCAGGTATAGTATCCCTAGTAATCCCCTTTATATCAACAATTTTCTTTTTGTCTACAATTAAAAAACGAATCCTATTCTAATATTCCAGAAATCCTAGATTAATTCAGTAGAACAGCAATCTTAGATTAGGATCCTCGAATAATCCAGAGGCTTGATGGCCAGTGGCCTTTGATACCACAGGTTTCAGCTTCGAATCTAGCAGCGGCAAGGATGTTTGTTATAGATTCGGAATCTACGTTAAACTGCGCGTACTGGTCTAATTAGCCTAAAGTGTGTAAAAAAAAAAAAAAAATTACCGTAGAGACACAAATCCAACCTAGTCTAGAATAATCTAAGAAATTTATATAATGTTTAACAAGTAAAATACTTTTTCATTTCTGAATTTGCTGTAAAATTAAGAATGGTGATTCGATTCAAATGCCCTTTTCAGTATTAAATAATGGATTCGAATTTAAAAGCTCATACATTTTCGAAAATTATCTTCATTATATTTTTCTGATATTATCTTCGTATAATTCAATACATGTAATGGGTTTAAACTTTTCTATGTCTCTGATATAAAAGACATATATCCTTTCAATCTAATTATGCAATATTCAAATTCTAATATACTTTAAAACTTAATATGACGAATAAAAGTATTTATAGTATGCTGCCAGAAAATAAATTTAAAGCGACTCGTTTTCCTGTAAAAAGTACTTCTTTGACTAGTACAGTCCTGTTGCAAGTAAGCCAACTTTACAAAGCTGGTTTTGAACTTGCTGCGTGCAAGAATTGTAATGATGGCTGTAATGGAAGAGAAGCTCCGTTAAGTAAATATTCTCCACCATTACTGTCAAAAAATATATAGAATTATATTTTCGGAATATCTGAGATAAATTCTGTCTTCATTATTCAATTTATTCGTTAAATTTAATTCATTATTCATTTTATTCGTTAAATGTAATTAATTATTCATTCTTTTTGAAATGTACACACTGGCCGAAAATACATATTTTCAATGCTGATGGGACATATAACTATTTCGTTTAACTAAAAGTAATGAATGACATTAAAAGTAATTAATGTAATGCAAAATAATCAACATAATAAGCCTTTTACTTTCAATACATTAAAAAGAACAATTTAAACGACTTCATAATCAATATAGCTTTATGATTAAGTTTTAAATTATATCTACTTTATATTACTAAATGTTTTAAAAATTGAACATGTTAGTTACCTAATAAAAATGGCTTAAGGTGAACCAGAATAACTATTGAGCGAAAATCCAAAAACGAGACATTCAATTCAAAGATAGAGATTCTTTAAGATCTTTTTTTCGGCAAGATGATATATTTTACTGAAAAAACCCCAAATTCCGATTTTAAAAGAATTAAAGGTAACAGAAAATTATTTCAGAATATATATAGCTGTATAGAGAATAGTTATATTGAGATAAAAGGAAATTTTTAACAACAAATTTACTATTTAAACCCTATAAATAATCAATTAAAATAATCGATAATCAAATAAATAACTGATTTAAATAAGCTTCATTAGCACTTTATGAAGATGTTCAATAAAAAAAAACCCGATTAAATGCATTGACTTAAAATCTGAATAGCAATAAATAAGGTCTCCCATAAGAAATTTTAAAATATTAATAAGGAATTTAAAAAAAACCCTGATGGAATTAAGAAGTAAGTAATTAATAATAAAGAATTAAGTAGTAAGAAGTTAATTAATAAATAAAGAACTATTAAATAAGAAATTTAAAATTTGGTGTTTCCGAATACCAAAAAACTGACATAAGGTTATTTGTTATTGGAATGACATATGTGTTGCTCATTCGAACACCATGATGATATTTTGATTGTATAATGTTTCACCCTCAATAAAGAGTGTGCATTCCCAAGGTGGAGATTAAAGAAGTTATTCTTCTCTTCGAGTCTACAGAAAGGACTTAACAGCTGACGGATTTCTTATACCCGTCCACGACGCATTGTATGAACACGAAAGAATGAGTTGTGACAAAGGTTCATTTGCAACAGTTTAATCACATCCCGTTTATTTCTTAGGGAAGGAATTCGTTTGGCAGAAGTCCAAACTACGTGTAATGGACAAAGATCTGAATATTGGTAATGGATCAAGGATCTGTATATGTATAAAGGATAAACAGATCTGCAATGGATCAAAGATCTGTATATCTATAATTAATTAAGGATCAGTTTATCTGTAATGGTTCAAGGATCTGCATATCTGTAACGGATACACAGATCTATATATCTGTAATGGATATATGGATCTGCATTGGATCAAGGATCTGTATATCTGCAATGGATCAAAGTTCTGCATATTTGTAACGGATACACAGATCTATATCTGTAATGGATATATGGATCTGCATTGGATCAAGTATCTGTATATCTGCAATGGATCAAAGTTCTGCATATTTGTAACGGATACACAGATCTGTATATCTGTAATGGATATATGGATCTGCATTGGATCAAGGATCTGTATATCTGCAATGGATCAAAGTTCTGCATATTTGTAACGGATACACAGATCTGTATATCTGTAATGGATACGAAGATCTGTAATGGTTCAAGGATCTGCATATCTTTAACAGATACACAGATCTATAATATCTGTACTGGAAATATGGATCTGCATTTGATCAAGAATCTGTATATCTGCAATGGATCAAAGATCTGCATATTTGTAACGGATACACAGATCTGCATATCTGTAATGGATAAACAGATCTGCATATCTGTAAGGATACACACATCTGTAGTGATCAAGGAGTTGTAAATATGTATTAGACACATAGATTTGTAGTGGATCAAGGATCTGTATATCAGTACCACTGTACATTCAAATTCTCTCTGCTTGTAGATAACTTCAATAATCAAGTTCTGTTTGCGCATTCTTTGCTAATCGATTTCTATAAAACTTCACAAAAGTATCTCGGAAGCATTTAAAGAACACTGCAGGTCATTCTTCCAAACAAAGGGTACTCTTCCAAGGAGCGCGACGTGTCTTATTGGCAGCCCACCGATTGGAGGATTCGAAGCCACCAATCAGGAACCACGTAACAAATCTCCGTGATGAGAGTAGGAAACGGAAGCGCCGAGGAGGAACTCAGAGATGTCGCACTCCAGGAAAATCGGGAGAAAAAAATTCCGGATAAGATCCCGAAAACTTCCCTAGGGTTGACGCTAGGGTAGACTTGCCACTAAAAAACGGTTAGACAACCGAGGAAAAAAATCATATTTAAATGAATGTTGATGTGTTGCTGGCAATCATTAATATCATTTTGAAAGATTATGGGTTGTCTTTCGATTTTTTTCCAGGAGAGGAAGTCAGGATAATTTGTGTCAGTAATAAAGGAAATGGAAATTATCGGAGTTCGCGGAATTGGGTGATTTTTATTTCTGAATTATTCCCGATTTTGGGAATCAATAGAGTTGGGATGACAAACAGACCTGATATCGTAATTTCAGTTCTCTGATGACGTTCAGTTCTTCTGTGGGAGAAAATCGCATGGGATGGGCGTATCTGTGTATTAAGGTAGCAAGATGTATGGACAGAAATTTCACCATTATCTTTTATGTTGCAACGTTTATAAGTAATTTATTTAAATATTTTAATCGAAATGTAAATTTAACTTTAAAAAATGTCTATTGATCACTTTGTTTTATTATGTTATGTTGGTAATTTATGATATAAAATATCCATTTCACTTAAATTGATTTTTAATTTAGTGTAAGTTGTAACGTAAAGAATAGTATACTTAATACTAAGAATATTTATTTTTCGTTCATTTTAGAAACAAACTAAATTCTGTTTTCATTAATTGGATTTTATCTTGATTGTTGTCGTTTACATTGTTTTTATCTCAGATTTTAGGATAGTATAGAGAAAGATGGGAAGCTGTATATGACATTTCAATATATAATCTTCAACCAATTAAACTCATATTAAAAAGGTAACTGAAAAATTAATAATCAAAATTCAACTTTTGCATTAGAAATTAACAAATAAACCTTGAATTATAAATGGTAACACAATTGATTTTCTATATCTGGAAGATCTCAAGTGCTTTCTGGTACACTGAATGGTCTGATTTATCCTCTACTGTCATTTTTTTTCACACTTTTAGGCTAATTAGACCTGGACATACAGTTTAACGTGGATTACGAACCACTAGCAAACATTCAAGCCACAGCCAGATTAGAACCTGAGGCTTGTGGACCAACGACAGAGCGGTTTACCTTTTACCTTAGATCAGCATTTGAGCTTCATTTTTATGGTGTCGTTCCATGAAGCTTCTAGTTTTGAGGTTTCCTGAAATAGGACACCTTGCCAATTTTATAGCTGTATGTATTCTTATGTGCCTCATGTGAATGTGTATCTATTTTTGATCAAGAAAATGACTTTGTCTTACAGTGGCAAAAATCACATTTTCTACCATTGAGTGCAATGAAGTGACGGAATAAATTAAACAAGCTGACAAATGAATTCTTAACACATTGGCGTGAAGCTGTCCTATTTCTGGCTACCCCATAGCTAGAAGATTTATGGAATGACAACCGACAAACTGACGAATGACACAAGTTGATCGTCTGAAATGATAGTCGATGACCAGCTCATCCCTATGAAACACTGTCTTAACAATTATTGCGCAGAACAAACATTGTGAGGATGAACTACATCTTACAAGAAAATGATTTCCTGAAGACTTACAGGATGTTGCAAATTGCTGATTACCAAATCTCTTATCATATCATGATTCTATTTTGCTGTGATGGAGCAGGTTTGGAATTTAGTTCTAGCATTCGCAAGTGTTTCCAACAGATAGATTTCTAAGAACTGCAACAGAGTTCTATTGATTTTGAATATGCAATTTATTAGGACATCTTCATTAGATAAACTTTTTACAAAAAGTGGGTATGATATATGGTAGTTAGCTGATAATCGACATATTGCTTTCTTCAGGTTATACAAGGAATAGGTATATACAGAGACAGAGATAAGGGAAAAGGAAAAAAGGGCACTGACATAAAATGTTCGATTAAAAGTCATCATTTTCTTCCAGAAATGCAATGAAAATCATTCTTAACATAATCATCATGAATTATAGTGTTTAGAATAATCTATATTCTTACTATTCATTAACTAAAAATAAAAAAATCTACTGATAATTGTTTATTTGAGCCTATTAGTTGTAAATAAGTTAGTTGTAGTTAGTTGTTGTTCTTCATTTATTATATAATTTTCAGTTAATTTAAACTTTATTATTTTCTGGGATACCATTCTTTTTTTTAGAACTAGTGAACAGTTTTTTACATAAGATAAGTAACAATTAAACAGATTTCAATAGAGGAAATATGAATGTTCTAAAATAAATATGAATATGAAAACTATCAAAATCAATACGTTTTATTTATTTTATAACGTCTCTTTACTAATTAGGAATACCGAAAATCACGTTTAAAGAGGAAAGACATTATTTAAATTCTTTAGAATTGAATGGATATTTAAGTTTGAACATTTTTTTTTTTTTTTTAATGCTGGGCATTTGTTCTGATAACCTGATATTCTACAATGTTTTCTTGCTGAATTACCACATCTCAAAGGAAAAAAAGGGATGAT